>JAFBJT010108504.1:97184-129615 GCA_016785325.1 Chascanopsetta lugubris
CGCTCTCTCTCTCTCTCACACACTCACACACACACTCGCACAGGGGATCAGCCGAACGAGCGCAACAGCTGAAAAAGAAAGCGGCTGCTGTGCGCGCGCACACACATACACACATACACACATACACACACACATACACACACACACTGTCAGTGGCTCTTGCCTGCGGATCTGTAACTTCCACCCAGCTCCCATCTCTGGCAGGATTTTACCCCAGGACCGAAGCTCTTTTTCTGGATACAACTTCTCCTTCCTCTCCCTGCCACTCTCTGCCACCATCTTATCATCTTTGGCCCTTAGATTAGATTTCCTATACCTATTGGGATGCCACAGGTGCCAGAGGGGAAGCGTTTAGCTGGATCTCACATTGCAAGCACACACACATACATACTGAGCCCATGTATGATGAACACACACACACACACACACACGCACACACACACGCACACACACACACACACACACACGCCTGTTTACAGACTGTGCCTGCCCAGGGACAAATATGTCATTCATGTGTCATTTCACAGCCTGGAGCCAGGCTGTTAAGGTCCCTTGACACTCTCTCTTTCCCTCTCACACACACACATGCACACACACGCACACACACACAAACACACACACATACTCACACACACACACACACACACACACACACACACACACACACACACACACACACACACACCTATTTCCTCCACCTTCGTTTCTTTTACAAATTGGCATCAAGGACATGAGAGCGTCTCCGGCAGATTAGAATCAGTCATCATGATGAAATCTGCTTGTAACACCTCCATCTGTGTGGCCGTTGTCGTTCAACAAAGCCGACATGAATGAGGTTTTTTGTACATCCTTTCATCTGCCCCACGCACTAACAACCTCACTGTTATCTGGAGGCGAGGCCAGATGGACAATGGACCACGCTGACAAAACTGCAACATCAGGAAGGAAACACATTTTATCCCTAGGAAGAAAAAGAAAACAAACTCAAACGAAAGCAGTAGGTTCGGGCCTGCAGTCGGACATTCAGTAGGTGTAGCTGCGTGTTGGGTCGGTTTAAGATGAAGTGGCGCCGGCTCCATGTGTGTGAACCGTATGTTTCATCTCACAGCAGAGATTCATTCAGCTCGTGTGGAGCCGCCGTGCGCGAGTCCATCCCAGCTGCTCTGCGAAGCATCAGAGGAAAAAGAGCCACATCAGTCTCTCAGGTGATAGATTGGAAATCAAAGTTTTAATCATACACTCTGGGCGGTTGCCTGGCAACAGGCCTCCCCTCTAGGAGAAAGCATGGAGGAATGCCGAGCCGAACCGCATGACATGACTAAGTGACCGGGCTGCAATCAAATATCAAAGGACAGAAACAATGTTCATGAAATGTGGATTGTCTGCGAAACACAAGCTGTGGAATTTGAGACCGGTTTTGAATCTTTAAAGGTGCAGTGTGGAAGATTTGGTGACATCTATTGGTGAAGCTGAATGTCATTAAAGCTCAAAAGATGTTTAGAATGTCTACTCTGGGCTATTGTAAAAACATGGCAGCCCCCATAAGGAGGACGTGCTCCTGATGTAAATACATTAAAGGGCTGATTCGGGCATTCTAAAGAGCAAGTCCTACAACGATTGGTGATTCCAATGTAAGTATATGATTGTTTTCTACAAAAATTGGCATAAATCTTACACTCTGCACCTTTAACATGTTTTTCATGTGGCCTCAGAACCTTTGAACTGTTCAGTATTATATATCATTATCTTTATTGATGTATGCTAGTGTAATGATTACACTATCTGAACCCTTCACAGAGGGCGTGTGGTGCTCTGTGGAGGCCATGTTATTGCCATGGCAGCTCTATGTTATGGCTACAATATTTACTTCCACATCTCAGTGGGAGAGCATGCCCCTTGAAGGCATGAGGTCAATGGTCCAATTCCCACTATATCACTTTGTACAAAAGCTTCTGCTGAATCAATGTGTCTCTACATCTTACATACTGCACCTTTACCATGATGCAGCACTTAGGTAAAATGTATTTGGCATTAACCTTTACTTTGAAAGCGATTCTCAGAAACTGCATAACAGCTCTCTGAGTCACAGGCTGAATCTCACATCGCTGTGATTTGCACTAAACTATCCGCTGCCTATCACAGTGATGTCATCGTTCCATGCAGACGTTGCACAGCCTGCACTTAGTCTATATTTCCAATATTTCAGCTCTGTAGCATAAACACATCTGTTCATCTTCAAAAAGGTTTTCTGAAAACTTCCATGTGAGCAGATCTGGGGATTTAATTAAATGTGGAAAAAAAAGATTTTGTCTCCTTCCCCTTTCCCTAGGTGTTGTGACTATCTCATAACGATTCATCGATATTGCCATAGCAACAACTGGAAGGGCAGTTTAAACACAAACATGTTGGAGATTTTGAAAAGTTAACTTTCTGTCTCGCTCAGTCAGGGAATGAAGACACAGTCTTCTAAGTGTAGCGTGGCCGTCCTCCTGTGAACTGCAGCAGGCTTTCTCTCACATGGTTCTACAGACGATGATATTCTGTCCCAGACGGAATCAAACGCTTCATCGGCCACACCGCCCGCCTCCTTTCATGTTCTCAGTCGAGTGGTGCCTTCACTGTCTGTGGATGTGTTGTACAGTCCAGTGAATCAAGGCCCCCAACCGCACAACTACAGTGAAGAGGTTGATACTCATCATGTCAGCTCTGAGAGTAAATGTCTACGCAATTCCAAGATGGACACCTTCTCAGATGTCAGCTGTTTGCCAATATGCACAACATGGTCATCATCAGTTCTCCTCCCCAAACGTTGCATCTTGGTCGCCATCTAGAGGCTCCGAGTAGTTTAGGTTCCCAATTTGTGCCAACTTCGTGTTTAAAGGTGCCCTTTGTAAGACTAAAAATCGTACGAAACAATGACATAGTGACATTTTCATGCATTTATAATCACCTAAATGCATGGACATGAGGGTGGACATGGAGAGGACAAACACGTCCAAGCACATTGAGTACAGTTTGTGGGATTTAGTGACACCATGTGGTGAAGTTGCATGTTGCAGCTAAATACCCCATGCTTTTAAGCTCTCACGGGCCACATAAAATGATCTTGCGTGCCACATTTGGCCCACAGGCCACGAGTCTGACACATGTGATATAAGAGAACCTAAGGCAGCCGTCACTCACACTTATACATACAGGTCATTATACCCTCATAAAAGCAGCAGCACAGATGTCCTAGAGTCAGTCTCTGCAAATAGAAATGGTTAATATCACCGGAGTCATGAATTATACTGCCCCTCAATATAGATTTGTCCAGTCTGTTTGTCATTAGTATTTTGAAGTTGTAGATATGTGTCGACCCATATCGACTGACCGCTGACACAGAGATGTTTACTTGGAGTTATAGTTGTTGTTGCACTTCTAAGTTGAGAGGTGACTGTGAAGCAACAGGCAACTCTGCTCCATCAACTAATTTGCTTTCATGTGTCAGCCTGGGAATGCTGTATCCATATGGCTGAGTCATGGTTTGATCAGTTGATGTATCCCCAATGCAAGAGGTCAGAATGTTTAACAGTGACCTTACATTAAGGCCACAAATTGGAGCTGTTACCCTTAATTACTTTTTAAGTAACTGCTTGTCATGGTTTGGGTCACTGATTATTAATTAGCCTGTTTTAAATTAATGGAATTTTCTTCCCTGTGATTTTACACAAGCCTTTTCAGTGCTCTTAGAGTTACACAAACATGCATTGTTGCCTGTCAAAACACTGCTCTAATTATTATAAATAACTCCGTAACAATATACTGTATTCTTTATCCACTCTATAGCTTTCATATGTAAATTTTAGTCACTGACTCGTCCCTTGATGGATTTAAAAATAGTTTGTGCTGGATGCTCTCATGCCAACTGTTTACTATTCCCACAGCTTAGCTAAATAACCTTGATTTAATGATGTACTCTTGACTCACATTTAAAGTCAATCATGCTGCCATGTGGAATTTGCTGACGGCTTCACAGCGAATGGTTTTAGTTGGTAATGTCCTGCAAAGGGGGGTGGCCAAAAGAGTCAGTTTAAGAAGTAGAGCTTTTTTTCCAGCCTTACTTCAGTGGAGGATTTTGTCCCTTTGCCATTTAGTGACTTTTCTTTTCCAGAGGTGGTGCAAGGTAAAGAGTTCTGTACATTACAAAAACATTCCACAAGCTGCTGCATTGCCTCAGATTTTCATTCTACTTCTTTTTTTGAAAATTAAAATATTTTCTTAATATAATGTTTTATGTATCCGGTGAAATGTCTTGAAAATCGGAACGATCGAAAACTAGAAAATGGGAGCACCTGTTGCTGGTCCATCGGCATCACAGAGCCATGGAGCCAACCGATTTGGAATATTTGACCTTTAACACCCTGTGCTTGATTCACATTGGACAGGCGACAACCCGGGAGACTCAGGCCTGCAAAGTTGGACGTATCTTCCAGGCCGTTTTGCACACACATCAATCACACCCACAGGAAAAGGGAGGGAAAAGGGCAATAGATGAAAGTGCAGATGCAGCTGCCAGAACTGAAGTCCTCATCCCTTCTCCTCAGCCTGTTTTATTACAGCAGTGTCAAGGCTGAGCCTTTCTAATTGTATTCAAGATCACCATGTCTTCCTTTGATGATGCGTACAATGGGAAACAGAGGGAGAATCAATCACAGGGCATAGCGCTGATTCTCGCTCCACCAAAGAGAGAGAGAGAGAGAGGAGCGCACACACACAGGAGCGTGCAAATACATATACACACATGCATGTTATTCTTCTCCTTATCTTCTGTATTCTCTGTTTCCTCTCTTCCCTCATTCTGCCTCACTCGTGCACATGTAATCACTCACGTATGCACACACACACACACACACACACACACACACACACACACGCACAAAAATCCACAGCCTTTCCCATCTCAGCCATGCTTAGATAATGTGAGCGAAAAGCTTTCACACACACAGACACAGACACAGACACACACATACACACACACACACACGCACACAACACACACACAGTGGAAATGAGGCTTTTCAGGAGTGTTCTACCCTTCTCTGAAAGTCAGTGTGTGTTCAGGTGTGTGACGTGTTGTGTGACCATCGTATAATGAAGGTGATCTTGTACAGAGGGTCCAGTGCAGCAGGGTGGAGGTGCCATTAATGTGTGATTCAATTAGTGTCGGGGGCGCCATGCAATGGTGATCATGTGGGCTATAATGTCAACAAGCATCACGGCTTTTAAAAAAAAATAGCTTCTCTCTCCCTCTTGTCCACTTTCTCTCTCTCCCTCTTCTCTGCATCCGGCCCCCTTTGTCCTTCACGTATCGAGACACTTGGTGTCACGGAGGCCTTTAATCACTGGCATAGCGTGGACACGCGGGCACCGCCATTCATCACTGTAATTAGCGTTCGGTGTACGACCCTGCTGCGACAGACATAGCTGCCTGATTTCTGACAGGCATTCTCGCGGGCGCCCATCCTCGCCCCTCCACTCATTCTTACTGTCTTTAAAGGTGCAGTGTATATGATTTCGGTCATTTTTTTTGTCACTTAAGCTGTAGAAAACAATTATATACAAACACTTTTATGAATATATGATCACGTCCATGTATGAATTGCTTTTTACATAACTCTTAAATGAGCCCTTTAATCTAGAATTCCATAGGTTCTCCTGCACGCTCAGATGGTAAGGGTGAGGTGATGGATACAAAATGCAACTTCACCTGTAGATGTCACCAAATCTTACACACTGCACCCTTAAGTCTGTCCGCACAGATGGGGTGTTGGGTTGAGCAGGGCCATGGTATTGTGACATTTGTTCATTTGTCATTTGGGTTGAGTGGTGCAGTAATTACTGCCACCGGGGGTCTGCTCCTGTGTTTGGGGCTCGGCCAGGGAGCAATACTGTCAATGGGAAAAGGCAAGGTCCCTGGAGGAGATGCTTGGCTCCGCCCCCTCATTGATAACAGTCGCACTGTGCAAACAGCTTGAGATGTAGCCAAAATTACAGTGAGCTAATCGTATTAAAAATCTAGATGAAGGCTGGTATGTGTGTCTCTGCAGTGTGGAAACGATGCTTAGATCCGGTGCCAACGCAGCAGAAGAGTTTTCGATGTTCCCATGCTCCTCTTCCACAAAGCATCTTTTACAAGAATGCATAACAGCACAATGCTCTCCCGTTCATCCATTCCCGAGCAGGTTCGTTACATATGCCATTCTCTAAAGCCGCTGCTTGTTAACTCCATCTTGGCTGAAGAGGTTTACAAGTGATCCGGCTCGCCGCGGTAAACGAATGTGGCCGCGCCATTCCGAAGGAGCGTGTGTTCGGAATACAAGAATGCCAAGTCCATTACGGGCAGAAGGGTTCATTTGTCACAGTTTCCACTGGTGCTGCCGTAATGACCAGATATGTGGGTGACAAATGGCCTGACCTTTTCCCACTCCCTTATAATCAAGAGTATTTGGTTGAGCCGCCATGCCCAGGACATGCCCCGTTCAAAGAAGTGTTCAGTGACCAAGATGTACTGTGTGGAAGGAAGTTCGATCAGGAAACAAATAGGTATTCGTAGGAACGGGTGTAAGGATACGGGGATTTATCAAAAGTAAACAAACAACAAAAAGGCGAGATTCAGCTGCAGTCAGTGAACCAAATTGATAGAGTGTGTATCATTGCCTGAAAGTGTGAATTGTGTATATGGTATTACATTTACATCAGGAGCAGGTTCCCTTTATGAAGGCGGCCATGTTGGACCACCATGTTTGTACGGTAGCCCTCAATGAACAAACTAAACAGCTTTTGACTTTTTAATTATAACTGAAGGCTGCTGTAGGTTTTTATATTTGTGCGGAGGGGTGGGGTGATGCTCCAACATGCAACTTTACCAGTAGATGTATGTACATCTGTACATTTGAGTTCTCAATTGAAATTTTGAAATACAATACATTCCCCTTTGCAACAGTTCACATGTAAATATACAAAATATTTTATGCAAACACACTATTCTAAATCAAGATCCATGTCCATGTTACATTATCTACATTTTATGGAATTAATTTTGGTTTCACATTGTGATACAGACCCACTTCTAAGACAGACTACGATATTTGTACCTCTTGTCATAATAGTTGCATTTACTTTTACAACACAGCCATTCTCCATAACTTCTTAAAATAAAACACTTGAATGGATAAAATGAACCTGACGTACTTATTGTAACATTACCAACAAAATTAATGTATTAAGTTTTAAGAAAATCAAATACTAAGAATAAATGCTCAAATATATTATCATCAGGCAATGGCAGCAAGCATATTATCTGACTAAGCTAAAAAAAAAAGTAAGAAGATCCACACCAAAACATTTTAGTTCAGGGGCCACATACAGCTCAATTTGTTCTCAAGTGGACGGGGCTAGTTATATTCTATCATAATGACCTATAAACAACGACAGCTCCTCTTTGTTTTAGTGCATAAAGGTACAAGTGTTGCTGTCTTCTCTGTCATTTTTACACTTTGCAAAGTCAGCTCGCGGGCCAGATTGGACTCTCTGTGGGGGATCCTGTTTTGGCCCACGGGCCTTAAGTTTGATACCCCTGCTTTAAATATCTCCCAGGCTTTTTGTTCTGAATACTTCTGTATAGGTCTACTGGCAATATGGCATACGTACACAGTGCCATTTAAGCAATTCTAGCTCAACCCCCTAATGCTCCATTACTTCCTGGATATGTCACATGCAACTGGATAACACACACTAGTTGAGGCGATCATTGCTTTTCATGCCATCAATGCACAAAAGATGGTGACATGCATAATAACAGGCTAACATGCAGGTGATATTCACAGTCACATCACCACTGTTCTGGCAGACTGCACTGCCTCCCTTCTCTCACTCTGTCATTCTAAATGATTGAGCAGAGAGTGAACCACGCTGTGGATTAGGCCCCGTGTTCAGCGGTGAATGGGCAGGAAACCAAGGAATCGGCGTGCGCCGACCGATGAATTCATCCATCGTGGCGGGAATAAAACGCACCTGGCAACGGCACAAAACTAAGCAATATCAAAGAAAAGCACAAGGCAACGAGTGTCTGTCCATGTGATAAGGCTCCACTGGAGACATTGGAAATCAAGGGGGCATACCAGAGTGTCTGCCTGTTGTTTCAATGTGTAAAATCTCTCTTATGCTGACGCTGTGCTGGGGTCCACGTCCCTCTCTGTTTATTGAACATGTCCCAGTGTTTTCTTTAATCTCCAGTATGTAGACATGGCATGTGCAGACAGACACGTTTAGCTGGAGAGGCAGGAAAACGTGCTGACAGGCTTAGGGTGTGACAGCGTGGCGAGGAACCCAAAATTGAAAAAGACAAAAATAGGACAATGGAGAATACAAAGCTAAGATTCTTATAAAATCCATGTTTTACAGCCATTCTATTAATAGGAAGGAAACGTTGCATTTTAATGAGTAATAGATTTATTAATGATTAAATAATTAGACTAGACTTCCAATAGCTTTCATAAATTTAGCTTATTTCATAAATAATATAAAATTTACATTTCTATCTTTCAATAAAGTCACTATTCAGGGTAGGTGGAAGGAACGTTAAAACATCTAATGCTTAAAGGTGCAGTAACATTTAGATGTTATTGGAAGAAATCCAATGCAATATGATTAAATTGATGTTTTTATACAGGCCTTACAAATTTGTGTTATCATCACTCAAGAATGGGTCCTCCACAGAGGCTGCCATGTTTTTACAATAGCTGGACCAATGGACCAACTTAATATTTTGAGTTGTAATGATAAGAGAGACTACATTACTTGATGCTACAAAGTCTTACACAATGTCCCTTTAAAGCCAAAGCTAAGGCTCTGTGTTCCAGGCACAACTGGCCACAGAATATTATGGCAACAGTGTGTTTTTTATATGTACTGCATAGTGAATACTGAACGAGCACAGATCCAATTTCAGACATGGGGCCGCTTCTTGCCATATCAAAACACACGCACACGCACACACACACACACACACACACACACACACACTCTTGCAGATATGATACAGCAGACCAAGCGACCCCAAGTGGCATCAGATAGCAGGATGTGATGGACGAAGTGGGGGTGTAGAACCATGCATACTAATATTCAAGGCTAAATGTGTCCATAAAGTGATGACCAGCACTTTAGCCTTTGAGTGGCAGCCACATCATCATGTCTGCAGCAGTAATTGCTCACAGAAGACCTGGCGGGTCAGTCAGTGATCACGAGGGAAAAAATGAGGGGCGAGGGAGATAGATCCGGGGCGTCTTCGTCCGGCGGATCTGTCGATACATTCATGAAACATATTGATCGGTTGCATAATCACAGAAATGTCACCGGCGCTGCCCTCGCCATTTTTTTTCTCTAAAAGTCAAGAGATGAATCACCACAAAAAGGCCAGTTCCAGTCAATCTGTTTCTTTCCCAGCATGATTCCCCGCCTTTTATTTTTTCGCTTTTAAACAAATCCTCTCACTTTCACACTTCTTTTCTCCTGCCAAAATCCGGCAGAGGTTTGGATGCAGCGCTGACTTGCCGCGGGGCGCTAACCGCACACGCTGACCTGTGCTAGGGAGAGCTAGCTCACTGGCGCTCTTAACCTGGCACTCGCTACACTGGCACAGACGGAGAGGGGGGGGTCGGGGGGCCTGGATGGACCTGGGTCCACCATTTTGCCCATCTGCTCTTTCAAAGCCCATCACGGCGGACTAGTATTTAAATGCACACACACACACACACACGCGCACACGCACACACACACACACACACACACAGCTCACTAATAGTTACTTACAGATAATCAAATTAGATGTGAATTGTTAAAGGTTAGAAAGCACGTGAGCTGATGTCAGTCCTGTCGATAGGAGAAGAAAAGTGTCCCTCTGGTAAACAGATGATCAGTCAATGTCATTGATCAGATGGTGACAGGTTAAAAACAATAGAAATACTGAATACTCTCCTTTGTATATGCTTAATGTGTGATAAATGGCAGCATATTAGCAAATCAAAATTAATTAACAGCTCTAATCCAAAGTCTATGAAAGGCTGTTCTTCGCTTACATACTAGAGCAGGTAATGATGTAACTGTGTGTCAGATGAAGTGACATGTAGATAGTTCATGCGATAGACATGACCATATATGGTCACCGAGCATGTCGGAGAGCCTACCATCGTGCTCAGGTATCACTGAAACTCAAAAGTGTCAGGGTTTAGGTGGTTAGAGCAGATGCCATTGGAAGCGAAGGTCGCTGGTTCGAATCCACTCGCCCGGAAATGATACCCTGAATGGCCCAATGTGTACTGGTAGAAATACCCTGCGACCTGGTTTGGTTGAAAATGTCATGACATCCAAGGTTAGGTGAAAAAAACCAAAAACTTGGTGGTCCAACATGGCAGCCACTATTTGGAGAGCCTGCTCCAGCTGTAATTGTCTTGGGATATGAAGTTAAGGATTCATAATGTATGTACTTGAAAATACCAATATTAGTGACATTTTAGTTTATTTCACCTAGAAATGGATAATATAGACAAAATTTTACACACTGGACCTTTAAACCATGGCCACCTCTAGATGATCAAAGGAACAACTAAAAATAGTCTATTGTTGGGCTAGGAGGGGAAAAAAAAGTATACACACACATGCACAAGCACACACACACACAAACACACACACACATATATGTGTATATATATATATTTACTTGACCTGTAAAGTCTGCCGCCCTTATGTTGCCGTGTGATGTGCAAAGTAATTGTTACATCCCAGATTTCCTATTTTTTTTTTTACTTCAGGTGTCAGTGTGACAATAATGATTATTCTAAAATTGGGCCATGTGACCTTAACATCTAATATTTGACCTTTAATATTGTTTTCATTTGGAAAGGCAGACTCACACCTCTGACCTCTATTTATCATTTGACCTGAGTGACTGCGATTCTCTCTTTTGTTTATTGTGTTTCCCTTATTTGAGCAGCTGTTGCTCCCGGACACTGCCAACAGTCTTTATCTCATTTCCTTCGTCCCACAAAACATTTGGATGATAATTAATACATGTGGCTCGCATTAAAAACCAGCCTGATTCAGGGGAATGCTAAACCACATGTGAAATCGGCCTCATTGTTTGGCCTCCGACTGGGAATGCTTAAATCTCATCTTTGCAAGCAAAGGCTTTTGGACTCTCACCAGTGAGTCCCAGCGCATGGCAAAATAATGGACAGGGGCAGGGAGGCAAAATAAAACAAAATTGAATTTGCATTACATGAGTTGTACATTAAATATTCATGTGAAAAAAACAAAAAACAGAGCATGGCTGCTGGAGAGGGATTTGTGGAAGGGTGAGACGAGGGCATGCGGGGAGAAGGTTTACATGCACCGACTCCCAGTGCGTCTTCACCAAAACCTATGATGGCGTGTTATTATCCACCAAAGGTTCCTTTTGATCGTTTGATGCATAAATGAGCTTTTAAAACAGGAGTGCCGGTGTCCGATCGCCTTTGTCCCATTGGTGCTGAGGGAGAATCATTCTGCAATAGTGTGTAAGCTCAGCTGCCCCACATGGGGACCAGACATACACACACACACACACACACACACACACACACACACACACACACACACACACACACACACACACATACAGACATTTACATTCTGGTCACCTCAGTAAAGGCTGACACAGGAATATAACATGTTTTTAAGAACCTTTAGATGGAACAATGACTCAATGGGCTTTCAATTCGCCGTTAACCTGCAGACACACCATTAAATGCTTTTGCAGAGAATGTGTCTCCGGTGCCTATTTTTAAATGGCGCCAGTGGGAACATCTCTGCACAACCATAAAACTGTGAATAACCAGGCTATCTGTTAGCTTTAATTAATGCATTGCAATGCCACCGATTGCGAGGAATCAGTGTCTACGATGCAAAAAAATCTATGAGCCTACTAAATGCACATTTCCCTTCATTTCAGTTTAGGGCGGCACTAAAGTAAAGACTACATAAGGAGGCTGTGAAATGATTGGGAGTGAATGAGTGAGTTAAATTTCACAGTTCAATAAATACACAAAAACGACCTCAATTCATAAAAGGATATTGAGCATAACCAAAATAAAGTCTAACGGCTTATTCCAACTACAAATAAGCCGTATGCAGCGCTTATCAGAGGAGGGGCGTTTTTTGTCGATTTATATTTAGCATTAAAAAAAAAAAAAAAAGCAGTCCAATTTGTAATGTTGAACTGATGCATGTTGTGGCAATGCAGTTTTTTATGTTTTGTTTTTTCCCCAGCAATGTTTTTAAAATCCCCCGTGTTGCTATAAAACAAAATGTGTCAGGGTGTCTCTCTGCTTTAAAGCTGGGTTACCGTCAGTGTAATTTGTTTTATCTCTCCTCTTTAATTCTACCTCACTGGCGCCATCACAGCTCCCAGCATTTGGGAGGCAAATTCCTCTTGTAACAGGAAATACAAGAGATGAAGTGCAACTGCAGTGGGTTGTGTGACTGTGAGTGTGTGTGGTTCACTGTACATTGTCTATTCTTAGTATCCCCGTCATTTAGGAGCATTAGGGAGCTGATGACTGCAGTTTGTTATTTTACCTGTGAAAAGCCTTTAATGCAACTAATATTTCCTCCTGTAATAATTACCTCAGCTCCACGGGCCCTAGTACGTTTTGTGGTGTGTGTGTGTGTTTGTGTGTGTGTGTTTGTGTGTGGTTCATCCTTCAGTAGCAGGTGTGCTTTAACAAGCTAATCAAACTGTGTCCACCTGTTTTTAATTTGAGTAAGACATTTTTGAAAGACCTGTGGGCAGCTGGTAAAAGGCTGAGGATTACACTCAGCGACTGTAGAACACATGGCCGCGCCACAGAGGACGTGCACACACGCACACACCTGCATCACACTGCAGTCCAGCAGGAAGCGAGATGAGCCGAGCTGCTGCTGCTGCTTCGGAAATGCTTATTACATTTCTGTCAATAACCAGAGTTGCAGCAAGGTGTTTTATTCCATTTTAAGGTGCCAAGCCACCAAGATTTGGTGACATCTATTGGTGAAGTTGCATATTGTAACCCTCTCCTCAACCTTCCCATTCGAGCATGCAGGGTAGCCCTCAGTTGTCATTAAAGCTAAAAGATGTTAAGAATGTCCACTCCGGGCTACTATGAAAAAAAAAAAAAAAACATGGGTGGACCCACTCCTGGTAAATATACATTAAAGGTCACATCTTAATGTTATGTAAAAAAAAGTCTACATTTGTAAAAATGTCCTCATAATTGTTTTGGGATATAATTGTTTTCTATAGAAAGAAGTGACCCAAGTCTTACACACTGCACCTTTAAATGAATTGCGGCCTTTCACACCTTTTACTGGTGCATGATGGGATTAGGTCATTTACTTTACAATGTACTTTTTAACATTTTTATTTGACTTACAGTCACTTTAAAGTTTGCTCACAATACAGCATTGGTCATGCATGGATGATAGTGCACATGAATAGGTGATTTATATACATATATATAAATATATATACTGTGTGTGTGTGTGTGTGTGTGTGTGTGTGTGTGTGAACATCCCCTCCTCCTCTCGTATTGACTCTTTATGTCATGCCCACATCCATTCCTTTGTATTTGCTCCTCCATCCATCCTTCCCGCCCTCCTCCGTGCCCAACCCATTCTTATTATTTTAATGATGACAGACTTATGCATTGGCCGGGGCGCTTGTAGAGTAATTATGGGGAAATGAACCTGCGGAATGCATGGGCCATTGACCAGCATATTGACTTTGACTGCCACTGCAAGCAATTAAACTTAAGCTGCGCCACGTCTATACTCACCCCCCCCCCCCCCCCCCCCCCCCCCCCCCCCCCCCCCCCCCCAACACCCTTCTCTATAGCCGCCCCCGCACACACGCACACACACTGAACCTGGATGCAAGGTCGCCAAAGAACAGTGAGTCAGCATGTTTGCACAAACTGCCGTCATTATGCTTTGTGAGAATGGCACAAAAAAAAACCATTCCTTGCAGAAACCCGTGTGATTTCCAAACTTGCAGTGGATGCCCAATCCTTTACTGTGGTTTGCAGAGCACGGCATCCGACATAACTCCGCCCCTCCCTCCCTCCCTCCCACTGTGGACCTCATAGTCCAAGCACTCCCCAACTGTTTTGACATGCCTTTATCAACACTTCTGCCTCATGGCCGGCAGCAAGGCACCGACAACAGGGATATAATCCATCTGTCGAGCCATCTCCGAGTCGCAGAGTTCTCATCCGCCGGGATGCGGATGGAGAGCTGCGAGTCTGCAGCCATGGTTGTTCACTTGAATCAGATTGAAGAAGAGTGTCAGGGAGAAGTTAGCCCGAGCAAAGCTGGAGGGATCACAGCCTGAAAATAGGAGGGTAAATAAAAGGACACTCGAAAGATGAAGAGGGTGGACAGAACCATGCAGGGTTCTGCGACTCATGCTCCTACATGGAACCGTTTGAAAGTGGCCATCACTCATCCGCCCGTCCATTATCTATATACCATTAATCCTTTAAGGGTTACTGGGGGGTTGGAACCAATCCCACTTGGCATTGGACAAGAGGTGGGGTACACCCGAGAATCTATCACAGGGCAAGCATATAATGACAAATAACCCTCATATTCACACCTCCAGACAATTTAGAGTCGCCTGTAATCTTCATTTAATTTGCATGTCTTTGAACTGTGGGGGTACGAACCAACCAAGGGGAGAACATGCAAACTTCACACAGTGGGAACAACATTTCCAAACTGCAGCTCCCAGATATTACACAATCACTCTCGTCAAAAAAGTTAGTTCACCACTTTCTATGTTGCTGTTATACACAGATTTGTATACTATGTGCAGTGTAAACTTGGTGACATCTCTATTACACTTGTATATCGTTAGTTATGTGTTAAGGTTTTCTGCCAATGAGGCACAGTGGATCAGCAATGTTAGTACAGTTCTATCACAATTATGTGATAGAATATGACTTAGGCAATCATATTACAAGGCTAATGATATTGCAGGTGAATAGCTTTCACCTCACTTTTCATCCATGGCTGTATAGTTGGCCTTTGGTGGCCATCTAGGCTACTATAGAAACATGCAGGGCAATAGAGCTACCTCCATGGAGGATCCACTCCTGATCATGGGTGTATTTTATGACATGGAGACAGGAAGTGTGCTGAGATTTGAAATAGTAAAGATGCGGAGGCCAAACTGCAGCACTGGAACAAATGACCATTAACTTATACATAGCTTAATTGCCTGTTTAATTTATATGCACAACACCCGTTAGGTGTTTTTACATAATTTGCATGCCCAGCACACTGATGCAGGGTTATAATAGTACTTATTTATAGCCGTGGTGTTGTATTGTTTACTGTGGCTCCAAATTGTTTTGCTGACCACCTTGTCCATGAGAAAACAATCACAGTCTTTTTAGCTGTGAAGAATCCACTGTGAACTCCCTAACTGCCAGACACTGACAGGTGTTCAGTGATAATGAAAACAATCAATGGATTTTTTTCAGCTTTTTTCCATTAAACTATCACCACTCTGCAAAATTCATCACCCGAGTAAAATCCATTTGCAAATCTGCAGAGAGGCAGGCCAAGTTTTACTGTTGCACACATCAGGCTAAAACATAGAAAATGAAGCATTGTGTAGTTAAGTTTTTATTTTATTTTATTATTATGATTATTTTTACAAAAGCCTTTAAAGGTGCAGTCTGTAAGATTTGGTGACCTCTACAGCTGAAGTTGCATGTTGTGTCCATCACCTCACCCTTGACCTTCTGAGCATGCAGGAGAACCTATGGTAGACTTCAGTTGTCATTAAAACTTAAAAGATGTTTCGTGCGGCCCCCATTGAGAGGACCCCCCTCCTGCTGTAAATATACATTAATGGGTTTATTTCAGGGTCATGGGGGGGCATTTATCTGATTATAAATGAATGCAAATGTCAGTCTGTAATTGTTTTGTAATACTTTTAAATGTGAGAAAAATGACCAAAATCGTATACACTGAAAGAGTTGTTTTGGATGACTCTCAAGAGAAAAAACACAAGCGTTCCCTTTTATACTGTTACATTCCCATTAATGCTCTCGCCTCATAAAAGCTTATTGGCTAAGGTGTTATTTAGTTGTATTGGTGCATCAGAAAGTAGTAGTATCTAATGATGTGGTGTGTGACAGCCACTATTAAGAGGAAAAATGCAAGGTTCCCGACTGTGTGCACTCATGTAATTGGTAGATGTTTGCAGAGCTTGTTTGAAAGGAACCTCTCGAATTAGCATGTGAATGTGTCTAAATAGATTCGCTGCCATCGCTCTAATCATTTCTGTGCCACTTTCCAATTTCCTAATTGACTCTAAAGGAGACTGCTGTGTGCCATTCAGTGAGCCTCTCCTCTTTCCTCGCTGAGTTCTATCAACACTACTCGTGTTTTTGTGGGGTATGCACTCGCCCTGGCTGTCAATCACGGTCCTCTACCCGCCGGGTTTGCATGGGGAGTGTCGTAGCATGATGGCCATGCTTGCGTGTGTCAGTTTAGATGGATGGCAGGTTGCTTTACAGCTCAAAATCATCCATCCAACATATCTACATGTGATGCATTGAGCTATGTAAGTGCATCTATGTGTGTGTGTGTGTGTGTGTGTGTGTGTGTGTGTGTGTGTGTGTGTCTCACCGGAACTGAACGAGAGTGCAGAGTTGCATATTTTCTGGATCGGGGCCCTCCAGCCAATTTCCATCCCTCTCCACTTGGAGAGTGATTCAGTGGATTAGTGTTGAGTTGACTGTCAAACAAACAGACCCACTGCTGGACTGGCACTGTGCACTCTAACAGACCTCCTCTGTGTCACGGGGGCTGTGAGCACATATTGACCGAGTACCTGTTGGCCCAGGTTTTAACTGACTGCTGACACTTGCTGCGTGAATGGAGAGGGTTTTGGGGCTGTGACGGCGCCCACGGGTCACCTGTCAGGGGGCCGCCATCCGCCATTCAAGACAACACACACTATTGTTGTATTGGTTGTGTTATTCTACTGGGACGGGGCGATTCTTTGATAGGCTGCACAGTGTCGATCATAAGCCTTAAAAAAATGCCACCCGCTAATATCTGCATGCTAATAGCTTTGTAATGACATTAGGATTTCCCACTAGTAACATGTTTGTGTTAGCATGCTGTGCTAACTGTGCTTCTTGGAATGTATATTATCCATCCATCCATCCATGTATCCATCAATACATCATCTATCCATCCAGCCATCCAACTATATATAATCATCCATCCATCCATCAATCTATCATCTATCCATCCATTCATCTATCATCATCCATTAATTTATCGTCATCCACCCATCTATCTACTATCTATAATCATCCATCCATCCATCCATCCATCCCCCACCCATCCATCAATCTATCATCTATCCATCCATTCATCATTCATCCACCCATTCATTCATTCAACTATCTATAATCATCCACCCATCCATCCATCAATTCATCATCTATCTATCTATCCATCAATTCATTCATCCATCTATAATTATCCACCTATCAACCATGCATCCATCTATCCATTCATTCAACAATCCATGCACGTATCTAGAATCTATCTATCCATCCATGTATTCACAATCCATCCATCCATCATCCATCTATCCAATCCAACAGCTGTAACAAGTGAAAACGTTTGGCAGTCCTTTGAGTACTAAGATGTTGCCAAGGATTCACAACCAAACAACACTTTCTGATTGCACGTGATTAAGATTTTACAAATAAAAGACTCACAAAAACAGGACTAACAACACATTTAGAAATAGCAAGAAAAAAACTGTTACATTTCAGAGCAAATAAAACTTTATACAACCATAAAGCCTTTAACTAAATACAGAAATCTCATCATTGGTAACTGACATAGTCATCAGTACAAAAGCTCTTTTAAAACATCATTAAAACTAAATTTCTTCCACAAACAAAATCTAATTTAAATGCAGATGAGTGGTTTTGTTCTTTGTTCTTTTATCAATCACATCTCGGTCGTCAGAATGGGTATTGTGTTAATTGCAATCCACAAAAACAGATGAGACATTTCTGTCTGGACCGATGTGAACAATGGACCAACAGGTATTTACTGTTGCTGGAGCTTTGCCACCAGCATGGCTGAAAACATCATTACAAATAATATCAAACACTAACAAAGTATAGTCACAGGGGGGTGGCTTCATAACAGATTATCAGAAGCTAGCAAACAGTCTTAAAGGTCCAGTGTATAAAATTATTTTTCTGTCATATGTTGAGGTTCAGGTGAATGTATTTGTAACTGTAGGTAAGGATTTGTTTTACAATAAGCAGAAACAATATGGCACCTGTTCAACAACCTTACAAACAAACAACGTCGATTAAACATTCTACTTAAAAGTAGCATGTCAGAGAATAATCACATTTGAAGAGTAATTCAAGTTGAGGCTGTGGCTAAAAGTGCTCGTAATTGATTACTCTGGATTCACTGTGAAATGGGTTAAATACCCTCACAAAATGACTTCCATTTGTTCTCTGCCTCTCTATTTATATCCCCCCCTCCATTATCCAACCACAGGTGGTTGTGATTAAATTGCACCTAAACTGTACCTCTCCTTGCTGTGCATCGTCTCTCTCTCTCTCTCTCTCTCTCTCTCTCTCTCTCTCTCTCTCTCTCTCTCTCTCTCTCTCTCTCTCTCTCTCTCTGCTGCATGAAATACCCCATTGATCAGGGTGTTGTCTGCAGCATCACACCTCCTCCCTCTATTGCATTGGCCGTCCACGTCCGTGTCTGTAGGATGTAGGCATAACAACCATGCACCCCAACTAACCCACGCTTACATGATCCGTTTATTGACTCTTGCTTCCACCCAGACGGAGAGGTACTGGACTTCTTTTTCAAAACATTTTGTGTGTGTGTGTGTGTGTGTGTGTGTGTGGGGGGGGGTAGATCTTGGTTCTTTTATTTATTTATTTTTTCTTCAAAGTGCCTCTGTAAACGCTGGCCCAACTTCAAGCAAGTCCCACAATCCAATAAAAGCCAATACTGTGAATGTCAACTGACCCTGTAGGCATCAGTTTCCAATTTGCCATTGGCAGCACTTTTGGGAGTTTATTTATTTATTTTTTTCTGTATACGTTTTTTCTTTTCTTCTATACCTGGCATGCGGTGCACCCGTGCAAATTCCCATTCATCATAATAACCAGTGTTGAGTGTCCATTTATCACATTCGGAATGCCAGTGCTTTTACAGTGGCAGGTTGAGCCAAGGGGATTTACCTTTTAACAACCGTTATAAAACCTTGTACTTATGAGACAAATTAGACAACAAAGGCGGGAAGGACGAACAAAACAAGATGGCTGGCAACCGCCCACCTCCTCCATCCCTGCGGTAATTTCACACAGTCCCCCTATAACAAACACGACAGCACTGATTACAATTCAAACTCTTATTGCGGCCGATCTCATCAAAGTCGACAGACGCTGAGAGGGAACTTCACAAATCAGCAGGTTTCATATCTCTAACTCCATTTATTGTCCCTCAAATTGGTTTTGCCTCTCGAAAAAGAGACGTTCATAGATCTCAGCGTGATATTCTAAAGTTCATCATCTGTATTCGCCGTGTCGTCTCCAGTCGTTCTCCGTCATTCGTCCTCACTTCACACTGTGCGGCCGCGTTAATATATTAACATGTCGACTCTCCGCCGAGGCGCCTAAGACTAATCTGTGATGTCTGAGCGCCTGTTTCAGCTTTATGCAAACCAACATGCTCTTATACCCAAAATGTGATTCATGCCCTGTGTGTCCCACCAGGTACCATGTTGATGAATGAACAAATCAGGTGTGAATGTGTTCTATTTAATCACACCGAGAGATGGGACTCTGGAACAGGCGGGGGGCTGGGGGCAGGTCAGGTGGGAACATCCACAGTGATGTTTTTCCATTCATTTCCCAGTTTGCATGAGGTGCAAGGTAGTGATGGCACCATTCGATTGAGGGCTGGGGAAGATCTTAAGGATGTGGAATTGGTTCATATCTGTCAAATGGGTTAGAGTTAGGGTTAGAAGAAGAAAGAGGAAGAAGTTAAAGCGGACGTCACACTAAAAGACAAAAACGAATGAATTGATAGGAAATGACTGAAGAGGAGGAAGTGGACATATAGAAAAGGCAATAACCATTTGGAAGAGTAGACAATCATTCATCCCTCATTATGAATAAAATAATATAATAGTTATTCATACGATGATAATATGTACAGTAGTGTAGCATGCAAGCTTTGTGCACACAACACACCTGGTACTGGTGGTTTTCAAAAAAAGGGAGATGGAACCAATTGTGTCTTGTTGACAAACGCCAACTGACAAATCCTGCATTCTGTACCATTAAGTTAAGGGCAGTCAAATAATATGAACTATAATGGCACTCAGTCAACAATATTCTTCCTGATTTTCATTTTACATTCTGAATCACTAGGGCTGCAGTGAACAACTATTGTGAAAGTAATTAAATCTGTCAATTATTTGTCATTTTTGCTTCTTGGAACTTTATTTGATAAATGACATGCATGGAAAACTAAAACAAGGGGCTGACTGTAGATAGCCCCAGGAGAGACATTGGACCAATAAGGCCACATGTATCAAAGACAGATAGGGTTAGATGGGAGGAGAGTATCTCCCCATTGAGTGTCTGACCAAGGTGAAGCGGAGGAGGTGCAGGTGAGCGTAAGCCGATTAGGGACCAAACTCAGGAAGGAGGATATCAGCTTCATCTCTCCACTGAAACTGGAAGTGTTCGGCTCAGATGGGGTGATTTCCAATCTGCAGCAGCCCACATGAGGCATCTAGAAGCCTGAGAGGAAGAGGAATGAGAAATGCCTAAGGCTAAGTTGTGTTTAGAAACCAATAGCACCTCCTACAGGGAGGGACTGGAACTTTAGTTTTAGGTCTGGTGCGTAAGATAGGGGCATTTTTTGATTTCAAAATACTTCAAAATAAATATTTTTTGTGTGTTAAATTACTTCAAGTAATTATTATTTTTCAAGAATGAGCATATAGAGATTTACTTCCGGCTGGATCCTCTCTTTGGAGGCCGCCATATTGAACTATACAGCTTTTACAGTGTGACCTCACCATTAGATTTTGCTTAATTATTGGATTTTTTCTTTAATTCCATTTCACTCTTGTTCTCCTGTAGTGATTGAATGTGAAATATAATTCCATAGAGTATTATTATTTTATTTTTTGTCTTTCCTATTTGATTGGCAGTTGGTGGTCACTGAGCCTGTGTCTGGTCACAATCTGTCTCTGCACTCCATCGTTGGCAGTAAAGAGACATTCTGCCAATTCATAATCTGCTGAGGGACTGATAAACGCCCTGATCGTCTTTGGCTCCTCTCTTTCTCTTTGTCTCTGTCTCAGCATCGAAGAAAGGGGGATGAGAAAACCACATTAAGAGAAAAGGATTTTGGCCTTTTTGTCAAAATGCAGCAAATGTCATAAATCGAAGTAGAACAAAAAACAATGATCTAATAACTTTTTTTTAAAGGAAGCTGTGTCTGAATAGAGAGAGATAATGTATGATTTATATCTTTATTGAGGTTTTCATGTGGTTGTCTGTCATGGAAAGCGGCAGGGTTCTGTAAGGATCTCTCAGTCACATAGTGTGGTAACACTGAGGCTAATGTTTGACTGGAGTTCACCTTGTTCTCCATTAGTTTAACCTTGTAGTGTTTTGTTTACAACCTCATGTCATTTGTCGGATCAGTCGACTCTAACCACAACATCAGAGGCAGGAGTGGAGATGTAAACGACCCGATATCAAATCCAAAGGCGTGATTTTAATCATGGTAACAACGAATGACTAAAAATAATTGTTGGTTGCAAGCGAGTAACGTTGTGCATGTTTATGGTGTCGCCGTTGGTGGTGTTCAAACATTAAAGATTTGTGGCTGTCTGAGATGTATTTTCTGCTCGAAATGACATCAGCAATTTGTAGGGAACGAAAACAAGACTTTTGGAATATGCTGGGAAAATGTTATAAACCGATAAAGAAAAAGAAAAATCTCATAATCCCTCCTGTCATTGTGTAGTCTTAGAGCTGGGATGTCATACTCATTTTAGTTCAGGGGCCACATTCGGGTAAAGACCAGTAAGATCAAAGCATAACGGGGCTACATCAACCTCTACACACACACACACACACACACACACACACGCACACACGCACACACACGCACACACACATACACACACATACACACACACACAAACACTACTTCTCCTCTTCTTCTCTCCAACTCACCCTTTCCAAGGGACATAGGCTCCCCCTAGTGTCCCAGCATAGTCAGTGCAGGTTTATAAACCAACCAAATCTCAAGATCTTCCCTCTGGCGGGCAAGTTCTGGCCCGTAGGCCGTGTGTTTGACACCACTGGCTTAGAGCTATAGTACTTTTACACAAACACCAAAACACTACATTATGGATCTGAGAAAATAAAGGGTTTTGGCCAACAATAGAAATCAGACACTTACTGCCACCTACTGACCAGGCTTATGTACTGCAGCATCTTCTCATGGTGTTTGTGATACTGTGCGAAGAAGTATAGTTCAGAACATGGCTATATGTGTAGATTCGGAAAGAATGCACATGCTGATAGTTGTTGATACAGTGCATGGCCCATAATGTGATCATCATCACTTTGCATTAACGTCATTAGACAACTTATATGAGCCCTACTCAGCTCGGAGGCCCCAGGCAATCAGCCCTCCCCTGATCAGAGCTCATAATAACTGTCTTGTTGTCTCAACAGAGTTGCACCTTAACTCTGCTGACTCTGTCCTTGTTTGGCTGAAGTGGACTCTTACCAAGGTCATAGTGAATCAATGTGGCACTTCTCATGTTCAATAGCGAGTCATTAGTCTCACAGACGGGCGTTCACGTATATGTGCAAGTCAAACAGTAACAGGAAGTGAAACGTTGTTTTATGAAAGAAAACAAAGAGGCAATATTCCTCCACAAAAGCAATTTGATAGAAAAATGACTCGGAAGCCAAAGTTAATGCGCAAGTATTTTCATCTTCTCGCACGTCGGCGAGAGGGGGCGTCGCCCCGTATCGGCTATAAGAGAAATGGTACACGAGGCGGAAAGCGAAGATTTATTTTGGTTGCGAGGAAAAAACAGAGACAAGTGAATTAACCGTGATGAATGTTTACTACCTCCTGGTTGAAGGCCCCTGAATTTATGACACGAGGGAGAGGAATAATTATTATTGGCAGGGAATTTAACTTTGGTCCAAATGTAGACTCAGCAGCTGGAAGTTATAAGGCAGAAAAAACAGCCGCAACACCCGGGAGAATGAGTCCAGAGACAGGACTAATAGATGTGTAGAGAACTTGTACACAGTCTACTTACAGCAGATCGGATAACTGCTACGTATTAGCTTTCATATTATGGGAACAAGGACGTGGTGTGATCATGCAACTGTTTCCCCCCCAAAGGCAAAGCCTGAATTCCAAGGAAAGGAAACATATGGATAATGAATAATTCTTCCCTACAGGAATAAAAAAAAAAAAAAAAGAAAAAGATAAAAATCCACTTTGAACTAAATGATACGGAGGGGAAATCAATGAGATCACCTTATGGGAAGGAGGAAACAATTATGCATCTGCAAAGAAAACTTAAAGAAGTAGCTTGAAGTATAAATTAAAGTCCTGGAGGATGAATGCGAAACTTAATTCTGAATAAACCGCTTTTATCACAAAACTTAGTGATGGTGACGAGGATGTGGATAATAGAGGAAAGTGAGAATTCTTCACATCACTGATGAAAGTGTATCATAAGACAAACAATTGAGCTTTAAAACAGTCCATGCAAATGAGCCGTATTAATAATTTATTGAATCACATATACATCTTTAGTCACTTTGAAAGTGTGCGCCAGCCTGGAACATACAGCAACCAGGCGAGCGTTAGAATATAATGTAGAGATTATAATAAATATTAATGGTTTTACTTTTATAATGGTGAAAGAAAATATAACTGAATACAACCTAATGATCAAATACATTTCAATACAACTGTTAATACAACAGCCTTTGTTGACACTCATTTAGCGATATTACTTAAATGATATTAAAGAAGTACCCTCTCATATGACGCTCACACGCTCAACTCCTGCTTCATCTGTCATGAATGTAAAGCTGCTTCATAGCAGAGCCACATGATTGGTCCATCAGAGCAGTGGATCTCAACTGGTGGGTCACGGACCCATTTTCATTGGGTCACAAGCCTTTGACTGGGAAAACAAAGTTCAAACAGAAAATCCCGTGCTTTTATTCTGAAGACGATTTTTTAAAGAATCGGTGTGTCGTCTATTCACACTCCTGTACAGTAGGTGGCGATGATGCCTTGGAACCCTAATAGAGTCACAGATACATCACAATCAGCAAAGTTTGTTTTCATATGGTAATTGACCATGAAACCAGTACGACACTGACTACATTAAAATGCAGCTGATTGAGGGATTTTTTTTTTACTCTCTACCATCGCCACCTGCTGGTAGTTGTTATCCATTATGAATCCTTCTCAAGTCGAAACTAGACCATCTTTCCATTAAATACACTTGAGAAACTATTCGGGTCGCGGCTCGTCATTGAGAAGTGATGCTGATGACATGAGTGAGGTGTACCTGAAAATATCATTGGCTATAGTGGAAACAAAAAAAGACAGCTTTTAATAACGGCCGATGCGCAGGTAAAGGTTGTACGTCAATCACGTTGGTGATACAGGGGATAAAATGGAAGCTCTGCCATTTCTTTGTGTCACAATTGCAAGCCATGATGATTCATAAATCAAATTCTATAAAAGTACAAGGAGAGATGCCATGCAGGTGAATTGGTAAACGTTTTTCTCAAACATTGTTTTTTTTTTTTGTCGAACTATGTCGGGAGGATCATTACTGACAGACAGTATCAGATGGACGTTTTATTTTGGTTTTATAACGGCTTCAACTTCAACAAAATCAATTCTTATTATCTGTGAAACGCTTTGCTGAGGAATTAAGGGTGCAGCGTGAAGGATTTAGTGATCCAGACAGCATATATCACGTATTATATAGATATTTATGTGTGCATTCACTTAGATAATAATCTGAACCTAACTAATATATATGTAACTCCACCACTGGATGACACTGAGCCTTTAAAACTTGTTTACATTTGCCCTAGTTTGCCCTCGATTCAGATCATTCAAAATAAATGCAAGCAGCGGCAGGTTGTTGTCTGTCTGAAGTCGCCTCTCTCACTCCCTCGTCCCGTTCCATCCGTCTGTCGGCACATTTAAAAGGCGTCGTCTTCTTCATAGAACAGAAGCCGGGTATCGTGCGGTGGGGATCGAATGAGAGAGTGGAGAGGCAGAAACTCATACTCGCTCAGAGCCACAAACATCCCCCCTCCACCTGCCTCTCTCTCTCTCTCTCTCTCTCTCTCTCTCTCTTTCTCTCTCTTTCACTCTTGCATTCTCTCTAACAAGCTATATGCTACTGAAGGTTCTTCGCATACAATGGCTGCTTGCCCCGAGAGTCAGCGTGACAACAGGCACCCCAATTAGCTTGTGTGTTTGTGTCTCTGTGCTCACAGCTGTATCCCCACCGCCATGGGTGTAAACAGCCCTGTGTGCCGGAAGTGGTGGGGGGGAGGGTATGGACCTCCCTCAAAGGATCAACTGCCTGTTTTTGGTCCTGAGATACAGATCTGAGATGTGTGGTGTGTGTGTGTGTGTGTGTGTGTGTGTGTGGGGGGGGGGGGGGGGGCTGAGACGTTTCTCTTTCGTTTGCTTCAGGACCCGATCCAAAACAAAACAATGAAAGTTATATTTAGATGTAGTGCACCTCAGGCTGGATGCCGGAGCTGCTCGTAATGAGAGGTGATAAAGAGTTGAACAGCTGAAGGATCAATATTAAACAGGGATGGGTTTGGAGAAGGTATTGATGGGAGCTCTGTGGGTGGCTAGACAAAATACAGCGCTGGGCACACTGTGTATGTGACTTATTGGTGCTGTTGGCACACCTTTGCATCCCGCTTTTACTTTGAAAATTGTACGTGCACTGTGTGTGTGATTGGACCCAGATGAGTGGTTGCAAAACTATCCAAACGCTCTGCCCAAATTAAACCCATCCAATAAAGTTGCAGTCAAAATGACCATAACCATCATTTGTTGGTTCATTAGTAATTGCTTCTTCTCAGTTCAGACTCAACAGGAAGTTGAGCAAGCAGCACAGTAAGACAGTTGCTGACAGGATTGCTTGTATTCTTTAGACTCTTGTCAAACCATTGTAATTGCATTGAATGTATGGGAACGGTATTATTCGTTTGAATGATAAAACATGTTAATTATTATAATAGTTGTGATAAAGTGATATGGCAATAATCAACAAATATATTGCTGATACAATTGCTGACAACTCCAAATGTTTACAAAGTTGTTAATTTCATGAAAATGTCTCTCAATGTAACCAACATAAACCAAGTAAACATTTTTTACATTTTCCAAATTCATTCGGCAGGTTGGATTGGACCCCCTGGTGAGCCCCCCCCCCCCCCCCCCCCCCCCCCGCCCCTAGATGAC
Organism: Chascanopsetta lugubris; assembly: GCA_016785325.1. NCBI lineage: Eukaryota > Metazoa > Chordata > Actinopteri > Pleuronectiformes > Bothidae > Chascanopsetta > Chascanopsetta lugubris. The sequence goes on from JAFBJT010108504.1 coordinate 123,897, forward strand.
CCACGTAGTCATCTTAAAAGAAATATTACAAATAATATGATAAAGTGTGTTGACTTTTTGAATTCCTTGTTTCAACATACATTTTCAGGCATCCACTGAACCGGGGTCCAATCAGACATCTTGGTAAAGTATCTACAATGTTTGGTTCTGTGGAGTCCGATCCCCACTTCCTGTTTCCTGATCATGTATCTGCTGTTGGAATCAGAGGAAGTTGTGCTTCACTGTTGCTATCTCCCCACATACAATGGGCTCATGTGGTGTCCCCCTTATCTCCTTATGAAACATGAGGCGCTCTGCAGAGGCTCCCGTTACACCGCACACACATGCATTTGCTCCGGCCGATGCAGACGGAAGCGGCGTCCGTGGGAGGTGTCTGGCCACCTAGAGACAGGAGAGAATAGAATATTTGACCTCACACAGAGACTTTGAGACGGAGTGTGTGTTTCTGCCGTAACCAGACCTGACATGTCGACTGCAAACTGTTACTGTACCGAATGCGATATACACGCGCAGCGCGCGTGTGCGTGTGCTCCGGTTGTTGTTATCGAATGATACAAATCAGGCGGTGAAGGTGAAGCGGAGAGAATCTCACGCTCTCATGAAAGAGATGCTGATAAATGTCCCTGGGCACAGTGAGGGGGATTTAAGACTGGTGTATCAGGAAGCAGCATGTAAGGACGTCCACATCTGCATGAACCAACAATCCCGCATGCCAAGCCTTCCAGAAAGACACATTCACTTGTTAAACCCGCCCCCCCCTCCCGAAAACCTTAATCAGTGCTGCAAGGCCGCTCCCGCTTATCTCCGGCACGATCAAGGACCGTCTCTAAACTGACACGTATTTTAACCCCAGATTTTGGAAGAATTTGTTCCGGCCTAATTACCATCTGTTATGAGTCAAAGGAGGAATCTTTGAGGAATTCTAATCTGGTGTTTTTTGGAGCCTGTGAAGCTTTTCACAGTCTGCCCTCTGCACGCTGGCCAACATCCTGTTTTTACCAGCGGACGCGTGCGCTGCATTTTTATCAGATTTCAGTGCAGGCTTTGATTCTGCAGATTTTTTTTTTTAATCCATGCACACATCTTCTGGCGTGACAAGTGAAAGACCACCCTTTATACTGTCCACACCTACACACTTCTGTAAGTTGAAAGGTGCAGTGTGTAAGATTTGGTGACATCTAGAGGCGAAGTTACGTGTTGTATCCATCACCTCACCCTCACTCTTCTGAAAATGCAGGAGAACCTATGGTAGTGCTCAGTTGGGTGGGGTGTGTGTGTGTGTGTGGGGGGGGGGGGGGGGGCAAACAGAGGAGAAGAAGTCATATGTTTCTTTAAATGACAACAGTCATGATCAGGACTAAACTATTACTTTCTGATGCGCACACTCAGTCCGCTGGTGGGAGAGTGCTCACGTGAACGCACTCGTGTCTGTGAGTGTGTGTGTGCGTTCGTGCAAGCGTGCGTGTGTGTGTGTGTGTGTGTGTGTGTGTGTGTGTGTGTGTGTGGATAGAGGCTCCGCCGTGTAACAGAGGGTGGAGGAGAATGGTTGGGGAAACACTGGCATCTTACATAACAAATATGACTCTGGGAAGTTGATTGTAAATAGTGAACACTCTTATTCATCCTCTTGACACAATATTGTCCATATGAATAAGTGTGTGTGTGTGTGTGTGTGTGTGTGTGTGTGTGTGTGTGTGTGTGTGTATGTGTGCACGTGCACGCGCCCTCACACATGCGTGTGTGTGCATGTGTGTGATCCTAACGACTTTATTTTAGCAGCACCTAGACCTTTTTACCCTTCTCATCATATTATTGACTCACACTTGGGCTTATTTTACAGACTCATCTCAGACTGCGACGTGATTGGCTCTCCCCTAATCACTGCCGAGCACCCCCAAGCACCTCCAGACTGAGAGACTGAGCCAAATGAGGTATAGCGTACAGTGTATGGCTCCCCGCCGCCTCCATTATGCTGAGTCGAGCGGGAGGTGGAGCCCGGGGCAGACAAGGAGACGCTGGAGAACAGGACATCTCGCGTCTGACCTGGAAGTGCTCGCTCGTCCCCCAGGAGGCGGCTGAAGGACGTCACCGCGCCAAGCTGATGTCTGGGCTGCTCTGATTTCCCGGTCGGGGAATTCACAGGTAGTGGAGGAGGGACGGGTTGTGGAGGGGTGGCGGGGGTGGGTGGTGACTTCCATAAAGACCCACTTATCTCTTTTATTATCTGTTAAAGGGGATGTTTGTTTATTGTGAGCGTTTGGGTTTTATTTACATATTCATTAGCTCGTCGTCAAAGCGATGAAAATTAAAAATCGGATAAGTGAAGCGTAAACGACTCAAGGTTCGTGCTCGACTTTGAAAACAGGAGCATCTAGTGGCTGACGGAGTGAAGTGAGGGACGTAGAGTCTAACAGGCAGAAACTATTGTGCAATTCGTGCTGCAGGACAATTAGACGAGAGTCCCGTGGAGCTTTTGATTGCAGTGCGGCGATGAAGCAATGCTTTATGCTGCGTGGCTCCCCCGTGTTGTGCACGCCATAAAAAGCAGTGTTTTGCCGCCCCCTGTGGTTGGCAGTGTCAAGAACGCTTTACATCTAAACCAAGGTAACCTGCAACCACGCCCACGTCTGATGTCAGGGGGGGGGGGGGCTGATGTTACATCATACAAGCAGAGTAAAGGTTTGAAGTTTTGGGTTTTGCTTTGCAACAAAAGACAAACAAACATTTTCCAACGCCTGTGCATATAGCTACTGTGTGAATGATAGTTGTCTCTGAGGGACAATGGAGGAAGGTGAGTGTGACAGATCCATGACGCCATCATGTAACTTAGACATGCAGCTACATAATATTAACTTATTTTAAGTATATTCAAGCCAAATCACAATATTGGATATATGTTCAAAAACAAACTATATGATTGTTAGTATATGGTGCTGTCTATAAATATAGGGCAAACATACTCAATAGCCTGTACATGGACTAATGTAATCTTTTTTTTGCACTTGACCTATGTACATCATTGTTGTACATTCTGTTCCTCAGACAATTGCACATTCCCACCGCTGAGTCGTTAAACGCATTATTTTCTGTAGTCCTTTGTATAGAGGTCACTATAGTGAAGCAGGGGCTAGTCAGCGGGTGATTTTGGACATAGCTACTTCACCAGTTCCTTTTTTAAATTTTCTAAATAACCATAACCTTCACTGATACATACATCTAGAACCAACAACCTTCTGGTTACAGGACGACAAACAAATTAAATGCATGCATATATCATTTTTATGAAATGACACTTAACTTGATAGTTACACTGCTCAAACGAGTAACAATTGAATGTTTTGCTCTTGGTTGGAATCCTGTTTGTAAACATGTCACATCTCGGTATGTTCAAGTGAGGCCATGGGATATCAGAGTAGAGATCTGACAATTTCCAGACTCTATAATCAGAAACAGCGTGGTATTGATTCCATCTTGCTTAAAGCTCAATATACAGTATCCAAGGCTACACGAAGCAGATGCTGATAAACTTGTCCCTCGTCTGCAGATGCCACCAGTCTTCCTCATTAGCATCGTCTCGTTCATCACGCCAGGTGCCCCGCCTTACCTTTGCTTCCCTCCTCTCCCAGCCGGCAGTTCATGAGGAGTTGGGGATCGATATTCCGCTTGCAACACGGGGGCAGAAAGTCCAGGAGTGGAGCGGCTTAACGGCTCCACAAAGACCTGGATGTTTGGGCTAGGAGGCAGGAGATCAATGGTGTAAAATAGGAGAGAATTAACAATGGCGGCGGAGCAAGGGGAGGACGTTTCGACCCGGTGTGTGTTGGGACGTCAGGCTTCACGCAGTCGCTCTGGTAATCGCTTCACTGGAGTTGGATGATGCCCCGAAACAGGAGCGGCTGTGATAAAGTAAATGCTGCTGTGTGTGTCTGGGTCAAGGAAAAGTTGCAATGGAAAATACAGGTGGTTGTTGTTGGCTGTGGAAGTGGAGTTACAAAAGGGGGATTTGCATAGTGAGAAAAAAAAGAAGATAACGAACAGTAACCTCTTGCCAACAGGGTCTTTTTTCAGTCACGTCGTAGCTTTCACTGTTTCAGGAGTCGCGCGGAGCTCTTGAGTGGACACTTCATATGCATGAATGGTCATTTAAGGTCAATCTGGGTGCAAAAGAGCCAACTCGTAATATAATCTGTGTCCGATTTTGGTCATTTTTGCCTCTTCTAAAAATATTATAAAACAACTACATACTGACATTTTTACGAATTTATAATCACCGAAATGTTTTATTTTTTCCCCCATTACCCTCATTAATGTATATTTACATGAGGAGTGGGTCCTCTCTATGAGGGCCGCCATGTTGTGTGCAGTGGGCCATGCAGAAACTGCTGAGTCACTATTACTGACACATTTCTAATGGGAAGAGGGAGGGAATGAAAGTTCTAATAACAAAAATTAAACTTTATATGCTTTGGTGTTTGTTGCAGCGAACTGTAACACAAAAACAGCTTACTTTGCAGTGAATGCTGCCCAAAATTACAAATTAACTCAGTCTTGAGTTTATTAAATAAAATATCTACCCAGAACTGATGCAAAGTAATACAATAGACAAGCAGGAGGTTTTATTACATTTGTTACAGACTTTAGTGTGTTTGAGTTAATCCGAACTGAATTACATGATTTTTTTTTTGTATACCTTTATTCACACACATAAGTTTGACATAACTCGAAAAGTGGTTGTGAGGAGACTTTATGTAACAAAGCTCAGCATCATGAATCAAATAGCTGCTGGTGCTCCCCATCGAGTAAAGCAGCAGAAAATGGAGAGATGTACAAACAACTTTAAACTGCAGCTGCAAAACACAGACGGACAACCTCGACACGTTGCTAAGCAACACAGGAGTTATTTTATGCACTGCACAGTAAGTTATAACAAACCAGTCACGCTCAGACAAATTCTCCTCTTGTTTATTCTCAATGTAAAATGGAGTCTGTTCACACTGAGCATCGAATATACTGTGTCAGGCAGCGGTGGAAGTGAGTATATGATTTTCTGCTGATGGATCGAGCAGCTTATTAATGCTGACACATGGGAACAGAGTGCACCTGTTGGTCACATGATGCAACAGGTGTGTTGATTTAAGACTTGATTTGGTCTGATGCATTTATATAGTAGTGATTCAGATATTAGATGTGTAAGAACTTTGAATCTTTGTGACTTGCAGGTCAAAATAGTTACCAGCGTTACAACGCTGTTACCATATCTAAGAACTGTGTGCTTTATTGCCCCACTATTATAAACATTATAATGATGATATCTATAATAATACATTATGTTAAATAGGTGGCTTGTCTCATATTGTCCCACAGCAACATTAGAAATAGTGTCGATTAGTGTACGATGTTTTCTGTTAATAACAAACTGAACGGGTCAAAACATGCTGAGGCACTCTACAGGAAGGGTCAGACCCGCCTCTACTTTCTCAGGAGGCTGAGATCCTTCAACGTCTGCACAAAGATGCTGAGAATGTTCTATGAGTCAGTAGTGGCGGGCGCTTTCCTATTTGCAGTGGCCTGCTGGGGCTGTGGACTGAAGGCGGCGGACTCAATCAGGCTGGACAAGCTGGCCAGGAAGGCAAGTAAAGTGGTGGGAGTGGAGCTAGACTCTCTGGCTGTAGTGACGGAGAGAAGGAGTCTAGCAAAACTCCACGCCATCATGGACAAT
>JAFBJT010108504.1:133943-148758 GCA_016785325.1 Chascanopsetta lugubris
TGATCCTGGCAGACAAAGTTGTGTTGGAGGGTGTGTGTGTGTGTGTGTGTGTGTGTGTGTGTGTGTGTGTGTGTGTGTGTGTGTGTGTGAGAGAGAGAGAAGGGGGTGGGAGAGTTCCTTGTGTTGTTTGGGTGCTTATTTACTTGTGGAGATGGAAGCCAAGCATGCAAAATAATGAAGAAGTGAGCCAGCAGTCTAACAGACGCACAGGCCCGACAGAAAAAGTGTCTGGTGCTCCGTATAACTTCTGTCTTCTCCACAACAAGTGCAGAGACTCTGCTCGGGCTGCACGGCCTGTCTGAGAAAAATCTGTGAATGCTTTAAAAATAGCAGATGACCACATGAAGTTCCACCTCAGTCCGCCAAGAGCTGAAATTTGACAGGACAGTGGACACAGGCTCAAAAATGAAGCCTTGTCTGATGAATTTTTTGTTTTTTTTGTTTTTTTTTGATGATGCCACAGATGGTCAGCTCAGAGTTTGGCATCAACGTGAATCAATAGAGCCAAATTGCCTTGTATTAACAGTTCATGTTGGTGTTGGTGGTGTAATGCAGGGTGTGTAACTAATTTTCACCAGGGGCCACATCAGCATTATTGTCGCACTGAAAGGGACAGGTTTGAATTGTGGGACTAAATGTAATTACCACTTAACATATTGTCAAATATCTGTCTTCATACTTTGATTATCATTTATTTAAGTTACAAATATTGTATATGCATTTACATACAGGTTCAAATATAAACAGATTGTAAACACACTGAATATATTGCTACACATAAAAAAGTGGCATGTGTAATTCACTATAGTTGTTGGGCAATGTGTGCTTTAGCCTTTTCTTTTTTAGACAATCATATGCCTTTAAGCTCTCGCAGGCCACATAAAATGATCTTGCGGGCCACATCGCGGGTAATTTATGACACAAAATGGGCCTGACTACCAATCAATGCTGGTTTGAATGTCACAGAGTATTGTTGCGAACTATCTTTAGTCTTTGTGTGGCTTTGGTTCAGAGGTCGTTTGATCAGAAGGTGGATGGTTCAATTCCAGTCTTCCCAATCCTGCATGCTGAAGAGTCCTCAGGCAAAATACTAAACTCTGGACTATTCCCATCACTCTAATAGAGAACGTAATGGAGACCGATGGACAATGTGGATGTTTTTGTGAATGGCAAAGGCTGCAATATGCTTTTCCAGTGAGATCAGCGAGGCTGAAAGCATGGTGGCGTAGCACTGGGGGTCCAGAGTTCGATACCCAGTGATGGAAAGACCTCTTTGTGTGACGTTTGCATGTTCTCCCATGTTAGCGTGGCTTTCCTCCCGTCATCAAAACGCGTATGTTAGGCCCTTAGGTTAGGTTAGGTACCAATGTGGTGGTGCGCTCAGTCGAAGCGGCTCAGGACCAGCCTTCCATTTTGACCTTGGGATTTAATCGTGTAATAACAATAAAGTTGCTTTGCCTTTAAAATGATTGCAACACGTGCATTAAGTAAAGGTCATTTTCCATTTATGGCCACAGTTTCCAATCTGCTTATAACTATTTCCTGTAGAATAATTCACCATGTCACATCACAAAAATCTAAACGTGGTGGCCATGACATTTCTTGAACTTCAGAAACCAGCCCAGTCACGTGACATGAATCAAGTTGAACTTGTGATTCGGTTAAACGTGACAACTCTGCAACCACCACATAATACAGTCAACATTGGGTAGAACCTCCTCATCCAAGTTTCATCCAACATGTTGGGCATGTAAGAAGAATAAGAGCTGAGTTGATATTAATAAAGTTTGCTTTTCAAATTAAGAACAGTCGGACTATTTCCAACCCCAGATGGCAGACCTATAAAGGTGCTCTTACATTCTAATGATAATTTCAAATGACATTGTACTTGAGCTGTTGATGTTTGTTGGATTAAGCAAAGATGTTGTTTTAACATTTACCATCAGTAATGTGAATATGATGAGCAAGATGACAGGATGAGGAAGCCCACAAACTGACAACAAAGTTGTACGCATGTGATGATTTCCACCCAATCATACCATATTTGAGTCACTGGGTACATCCTTTTGGATACATGCCATTTATTCAAAATGTTTCACTTAAAGGTGCAGTGTGTACGATTTGGTGACATCTAGTTGCATGTTGTATCCATCACCTCACCCTCACCCTTCAATCTTCAACCTTCAATCGACATTAAAACTCAAAAGATGTTTAGTATACGCCCACGCTGAGCTACTGTAAAAACATGGCGGCCCCCATAGAGAGGACCCGCTCCTCATGTGAATATACATCAATGGGCTCATTTAAGGCTAATGGGTGAAAATTATATATTTAGGTGATTATTAATTCATGAAATGAAAGTGACAGACATGAAATCTCACACACTGCACCTTTAAAGTGTGAATCTGACCAATACTAGTAAATGTTCAGTTATCGTTGGATCTCTCTCGTCTCTTTTTGCCTGTATGGTGGGAAGTTGTCACTCAGCAACAGTTTAAGACCAACAAATCTCCTGGTCACAGTGGACCATAGAAAGCGGATACACTCTCTATCCTATGTACTTCTTTAGAAAGATTTTAAATAGAGGAGTCAGAGGGACTGCCAAGGGACTTTAGACATACAAAGAGCAGTGGAACCACTCACTAGCAGGGATTACACACCCTTTCAACACACACACACACACACACACACACACACAACACACACACACACACACACACACACACACACACACACACAAGTTTCCATATACAACTTGTGCATTCAAAGGTTACTGGGAAACAAATTCATAGATGTTGGCACAAATCCATGTTTGACAGTGAACCATAAAACTTTCCAAATGTAATGTAAAATAAAGAGACATAAGTATATGTCACCATTTGCTGGTATTACATAAAACATGATGTGTTCATGGGATAAGCTGCCAGTTCCTAATACATTTTAAAACAACCCTTAGATATGTGAATTGTGAAGAGTTGGAGTCTTTCATCCATTCCATCTAAAGGTTAGCCAAAGCTAATATGAGGTTTCGACTGCCTGACATAGTTCAAGAAGGTATTTTCCAAAGCAAAAATCTTTCTCTGGTGTATTTGTGTTACTTTTCCTTTACTGTGGCATAGAATATAAACAATGAGGACATTTACAGATGGAATTAGTTTGGAATATTATGTATATATACTGAATAAGGAGTGTAAGTTTTAACCCCTCTTGCCATGACATCATGAAAAAAGTCACCTCCCCATGACCTGTAAGGCAGCACCATAGACTGTATGTAAAGGTGGACCTAGCGGCCGTGATGTCACCAGTTGGTTTTTGCTGAGTGCTTTTGAAGCAAATTGTGGGCGAGTCACTCATTGACACCTTGCTGATGCCTAGCTCCTCCTACTTCCTGGTTCATCCAAAAATGGGAAAAGATAGGTAGAGCTGGGGTTAGGGTTAAGGTTAGGGCCCATGGTGCCATTGCATCACCGGCAGTACGTGCCAGGTTGGCACATGGGTCAGTGAAGAGGCCACACCCTTAATTATGCACAATTGCAAACTTTGATCAAATAAAAAGAAGCAAATTAGAAAAAACAATTCACCCCTGTACAGTTGTCAAGGGATAAGATGTGCTGGAGATCTAAACTGTAGTTTTTACCAGGCTTTAAACATGTTGAGTTCACTTTTAAAGTCATCATTTTTAACATGGGAGTCTATGGGGAATTTGCTCCCTTTTGGAACCAGCCTCAAGTGGCCACCCCAAGTGTTTTCACTTCCTTATTGGCTTCATCTGTCCGCACCAGAGGTTGCTGCTTGGGCACAGCACAACCATTGAGCTGTTTGTGGGTATTCAAACATCTGCACAATGCAATAGAAACGCAAGAATATGCGTAGGTGGTTGCTCATTGTTTTAGATTCCAACATTGCTGAGCAGTTATTTAACACACCCACTTTTGTTCACGTTAAACTTTGCAAAGTGTGACCTGCTGATTTACGAGACAATGCCACACTGTCAGCAGGAAGCTGGCTTCCTCTGACACCAGCGTGTCGCCACGTTTTGTGCTGTGTTAAAGTATCTGATGCAGACGCCGCGACACCGCGCCGTCGGTCGGGCCTCATCTGCACTCAAACGATCAAGGAACCTCATGTAGTGTGGAAGGAGGCAGGATTTCTGCTGCCGCACACAGTGTGGTTCAGGGTGCTGTGGGTGGTCTGTTTGTGCGTACGTCACTTCTTCTTAAACGGAGGAACTATAACACCGGAGAATGACACGTATGGCTGTGAAATGTCAGACTGTGTCAGACTAATAGGATTCGATGGTCTAATCTCTAAGCTCCTGATTTGTCAATCCGAAGGCTCTCTCTCCACAATGTCTGAGTTGCCGAGGATGTTTTATTAACCCTGCGCGATCCAGGTACGTGCACCTTCACTTCCTCCCGCTCTGTTGTGAGTAACGTGTCATCGCCGAAGACAAACAAAGTGCGGGAATATTACAATTACAACTGCGCTGTCGTTATGAATCTCGGTGACAACCCACATGCTTTGACATCACTTGTTCAGCTTGCGCCTTGTCAAAGCATATTAAAGCAGCATTGTGCTGTGCCACAATACGCCCCATTGTTCTCTCTTCCTGGCTGTCACATGGGGGCTGTGAAAATAGAGGTTGGGTTTCGACATGGAACCAACTGTGGAGCTACTCAGGTGCTGCCGGAGGAACAGACAAATGGGCAACCTTGTCACTTGGTAATGTTGAAGTCACTGCCAGAGTGTGAGTCAGTCACAGCGGAGAACAATGGATTGCTAACGCGCTGAATGGGGGGAAGAGTGTTGGTAAGCGCTCAACATAGCAGATTTGATATGATGCGGCCCGAGAGCTGCTTTAGATTCTCGACAGAAGGAAGTAGATGAAGATATAGTATAATACGTGGCTGCAGCTACAGTCACTCAGAGCCAAAGACCTTATGTCACCTCTGGTCGAGCAGCTGTTCCAACAAGCACTTTTCAACTCGGTGCAATCTCACACTGTGAATTCAATCATTCCTTTGGATACGCTGAGCATGTTTATGATCCCACATGAGAAGATAAATGTTGTTAAAGACAGTTAATGTATTGGCTTATGGAAACTTTCATTATATGGAAACTCAAGTACAACAAGATTAAAGTTCACCGGTGCAGGAGGCGAGGTAATGCATCAGTCAAGTTTTTCCCTCCTCCTTTCTTTCATCCACATTTCCCCAACAACACTCCATTACTGTCTGCTGTAATCTACAACAGTGACTTTCAACTGGTGGGTCGCAGCCCAAAAGTGGGTTTTCAGCGGGTCATGGGCCTTTAACGGGGAAAGTAAAAGTTAAAAAAAACAACAAACCTGTGCTTTTATTTTGAAGAGGACACTTTGGAGTACCGTCTATTCACACTCCTTCATAATAGGTGGTGATGAAGCCTTGTATCCTCAATTTGGGTCATGGCTCATCGTCGATGGTGGGTCTCAAAGCCAGACCAGTCTAGAACGACCTACAAAGATCTACAAAGTCTGGACTATTCAGGGCCATTCAGCTTCTTGTGTTAAAGGTGCATTGCGTAAGATTTGGTGACCTCTAGAGGTGAAATTGCACATTGTGTCCATCACCTCACCCTCACCCTTCGGAGCATGCATCCTAACCCTAGCCCTCAGTTGTTGTTAAAACTCAAAAGATGTTTAAGATGGCCACTCATGGGCTGCTGTAAAAATATGGCAGCCCCCCAATAGAGAGGACCTGTTCCTCATGTAAGTGTACATGAATTGGCTTTAACAATATAAATAGAATCACAAAAAAAATTTTTATAGACATATTTACAAATGTATAATCACCCCAACGTATGACTTGCTTTCTACATAACCCTAAAATTGCTATTTTTTTTTCAACCAATAGAAGTGACAAGAATGACAAAAATCTTACACATGAAGCTGGAGCTCTTGCTATTTTCAAAACAAGGTGTTTAACAAATGTCACCAGAGCACCGAACATTACTTGATATTTATGACATGGAGTAAACAGCAAGTTGCATGATGCAAATTTGAGTCAGGTTGCATTAACCTCAGCAAAACAACACAGGGAAAGAACATTTATTTCATAGGTTTTGTGTGGGGACATCAGGTTATGTTATGGAGGAATACTGTAAGTCCCATGGTGCAATATTTGTAATTCCTTCCAATTATTCCTAAACACAGAACACTGGAAGAAAAAAAAGGAGAGAGAGGTAAAAAATGAATGACTAGGAGTTGGCAGGAGGAAAGGCCCAAGTTTTGAGTTCCAACCCCAGAGAGCGAGACAGAGATTGTGTGTTTGACAGGAATCCAAATAACTGAGCGTACAGGCCAGATGCAGGTGTGCAAACAGATCTGAATTCATATCCAGGATTCCTGCACAGACAAGGGGCTGAAAAAGTGGCTGAGTATGGCAGAAAGCTCCATGGAACACGGGGCCACATGTAGGCTGGTTATTAACGAAGCAAAGACGAGGAACAGACGTATTAATAACGTCAAAATATACAGGCCTGAGAGCAGCAGAGGGTGAATACCTGAGAAGCACTTAGGGTGATAATGTAGCAGATTCTAGAGGGATGAACCAGTGTTTTCAATCTTGATGTGATTAAGAAAATAATAATACAATTCAGTAACTCTTGAATTGATGAAATTATATTTTCATATGTTATTTTTTTTTAAATATTTCTCCTGAAGCATCCAGCCTAAAACATCTGTGATTATACAGTGATTATCTGGGTTTGGTTAAGGAAGCTAAAGTAAAACCTATTACAGACTAATTACCAAAACTAATAGATTAGCTCTTAATGAATAAATCCTCCCGAAGACATCACATTCTTTGTGCTGGTGAAGGATGGTCCGCAGATAAGTTGATTTAATAGACAAATAATTCTGGAGATGGTGATTATATTATATAGTTATCGTTACAGTAGATGTGTGTGTGTGTGTGTGTGTGTGTGTGTGTGTGTATATATATGTATGTGCGCGTGTGTGCGCTCGCATCTGTGTGTGTTAAATTAATGAAACTAAGCTGCTCTTGTTGAGGAAAGTACCTCTCACTTCAGGGCGGCGAAGACTCAGTGGTTAGAGCAGTCATCTTTGGAAGCAAAGGTTACTGGATCGATTCCCACTTGGACGCTGCTGCAGTGTCAATGGCCCTGACACTGATACCCCCAATGGCCCTATGTGTACTGGTAGAAATACCCCGTGACCCAGAATACTGGAAAAAAGCGGTAGAAGATGACATGACATGACCGTTCACTTTTTTTTTTATTTCTTTTTTTTCCTCACCATAAACGAAAGTCTATTAACTATCACAACATAAGAGACATGATTTAAAATGGCCACTTTTAATCATCTTGTGTTTTGAATTAATGTTTTGGGGTTAGGGTTAGGGTTAGAATTTTGAATAAAATAAAAACTATGAAGGATATCATGTTCTTTCTTAAATGAGAAAAGATAAATCTATCAGTTCAAGGCTGCTCTAATGCACTTTCTAGGAGATGGAACCCTTTCCTAAATTACTTTAGATCCTTGCCTACCATGTCCTCCGACTAACCCCTATTTGTTTATTTATTTGTTAATTTTTATCTCATTTTATCAATCTATTTGTAGTTTGTTAATATGTGTCTTTCCATATCGCTTTGTTCATATATTGAACATCTAATTGTTATACAGACTGTTTGTCGATGTTCATTTGTCGCCAGAAAAAAAATATATACGTAAATACTAATTCAATAATTTGATCCTGACCATATGTTTTTTTCCCCAAATAATAATATAGGAAAAAAATGATCAACTGGTTTGGAGTGACTTACGGAAAATATTTGCCCCTCCCTCGATCTAAGTATTAACATTTGGGTTGAGCCTGTCACGCACTCACGTATGCAAATCGCCCCGTGAAGTGAAATATGCTGCACACTTCCTGGACGTCACACTGAAGGACTCGTGCAGGGAAAAGATCAGAAATCTGCTCAGCATCTGTGATCACTCAGACCGTCCATACCGTCTGTACTTTCGGATTGGCAGCAGACGCGGACTCCGCCAGACACAGGCGGCGATCGTTATTATCGTTATCAAAAAACCCTGTTGTGATTATGGGCGGACACCCGCCGACAAGCCATCTGTACTTCAGGTGCAAATCAATGGTGATACAGGTCGTGTGCGAGCGCTCTGATGTCTACAAAGGTCTGAGCACATGTGAGAGAGTGGAGGGATAGAAGGAGATCAACGGGTATAGTGGAGATGACAGAGCGAGCGGAGAATAGAGACAGGCACTTACAAGTCAGACACACGGTCTTTATATGCACTTTTATTTGGCCTCTTTAAAAAGAAATGGAATTATAGCCAGGGAAGCAGAGAGAATGAATGGAAGTCAAAAGGTTTTGGAGGTGGTAGTGTTGTAAAAGTCGTGGGAGTACAATGAAGTTAAGTCCCAGGTCGCTATGGAGATGAGTTTGGGAGCATCCACTGAAGTTTTTTTTAATTTTTTTTTATTGCACAGGTGTTTTCATCCACACTTGGTTCGGACCCCTGTGAGCTATTGTAAATGAGTGAAAAGAGTGAATTTTAGTTCATTTCAGTGGCAGTGGTCTGGAGGCTATACTACAGTCATTTCACGTGGAGAACCATATTTCTTACCATATGTCCGTGTTTATGGAATTTTTGTCTGCGTCTCCGTGTGGACAAGGCTGCTGTGCCTTAAGGTTGGTCTGCCATTTGTACGTGCAGCTGTCTCACCTCTGCTGCATCCGACGCCTTCAGATCATAGGAAAAACTATTTCACTAACGACTAAGTAACGAACTCTGTGTCACCGAAGCACAAGTCCCATTTAGATGCACGTTTTCAAGAATATCGGAACAAAATACAGATGAATGAATCAATGTTTCCATCTCACTGTGCTGAACATGTTGCTTGGTCAGAGAGAGAGTGCCTGGAGAGAGAGATCCGAGAGATCGTTGGCATTTTAGCAGAGGACGTCCATGAAGTAGTTGTGCTCACTCTGTGCTCCTCACACTGCTTGGTGAAGGACGTGAGAAGTGGACACTTTCCAGTTATGTTTACCTGGACATCACAGTATATATCCGTATTCATCAAGGTCAGACTGAAAAATAGCATTCCAAATTCTGCATATAGATTTTTTTTTTTTTGATGTTAAAGGTGCAGTGTGTAAGATTTGGGTCATTTGTGTCACTTCTAAAAGTATTACAAAACAATACTGAAATTGCCATGAATCCATAATAGCCCACATGTTTTAATTGTTTCTCCATTACCCATAAATGAGCCTATCAATATATATGGACATGAGGAGCGGGTCCTCTCTACAGGGGCCGCCATGTTTTTACAGTTGCCCAGAGTGGACGTACTAAGCATTATTTGAGTTTTAATGGCAACTGAAGTCTATCATTGGTTCAAGGGTGAGGGTGAGGTGATGGATACAACGTGCAGCTTCACCTCTAGATGTCAACAGATCCTACACACTGCACCTTTAATGCAATGTTTCATTTTGCATTACATTCTCATTGAAAGCAATATAAAGTATCCGTTTTTAGTAATACATGTACTGCATTAAAAAGGGAATCATCCCTTATTTCAGGCTGTTCCTGATGGATGTCCTCCACTCAGGGACAATTACAACCACTGCAGAAGAAAGAGAGTGCAACGAGAAACATGATGAAAGAAATATGACGTCACATTTACTTATTTTGGGAACGCACCAGTCTCATTACTCCTCCACACAGATCTAATGTTGTCTGCCACTGTCTTCGCTGGAGCAGAAGCCTCAGTGAACATTTAGGCCACATGCTTCATAAACAAGATTTGGTTTTTTCCACTCTGTATTTATTTATTAGGAATGAGGACATGGCAGTGGGCCATACACCAGTGTCACATTGGTTTAAATACTGTAAGTGGACTTAATATGTCATCCATCATAATGACAGACTGGAAGAAACAGGATCAGAATGACAGCAGTTTTATTGAACTCTGGTCCATTTGCTTCTGCTGTACCGATGCTGCTGCTGCTGCTGCTGCTGCTGCTGCAATGAACTCATCATCAAGCCATTTTGAGCTGTGATCTAGATGAAACAACAGGCTGACGGAGACCACTTTACTGTTGTAAACCAGAACGAGGATGTTCTTCTGCGTGATAGAAGATATGGCTTTTTTATCAGTTGAGCAAAACATAAACTGCCATCAACTCGTCTGTTTATCGTGTGCTCCTTGATAGGATTCAGATTGTTCTTCTGCTAGAGAGATGATGTACTGTTGTCATGTGCTATTGAGTAAATGGACCAATGACTGTAGACTGTGAGGGTCACGTGACAGAAGTATGGCAGAGTATTTGTGTGTGCCAACAAAACAATGTAGCCAATGCTTAATACCAAGTTTTGCCCCATGCTTACTTGTGCCAGACAGTAACATCTATGTTAAAGCCCCTGCATATGATTAAGATGTTCAGATGTGTCATGTGTACAATCCCCTCAGGACCGGAACCTCACCCGCTACATAAGTGAAGGCGGAGGTGTGACGGATGTAGCGCATTAGGAACAGTGTTGTTTCCTGAACACAGGAAACTGCTTATTGGATGGAAACTACAGTTAAAGTTTGTCCGCTACATTACAGGGAGTCTAATGAGCCGCCGACCGTACTTTTAAATCCTTCCTCTGCCGAGGTATTGAAGTCCGAATCTGTGACTCAGTTTCTGTCTTTATCGAAGTTGTTTATGTTGTTTATGTTTACCCGACACGGTGGGAGTGGCGTTCGCAGAGTGGATTCCAGGCTTAAAATATAGTTTGTTTGAAACAAATGTGTCCAGCAGAGACCAACATGTGTAAATCAAAAGCAAACAAACAAGCAGCACCGTGGGACGCAGTGAGATAAAAGCGTGTTGTTTACCTCGGAAATGACGACGGTCTTCTCTTTAACACAGAACATTCGGAGGTCTTACACAAACCCAAAGTTTATTAGTCCATGAGCCCTCAAAGAATCAGTTCTTCGCCGGTATAATAACTCCATCGACGATATAGAAGACAAGCTCAGCTCAGGTCATTAAAATCGCTTGTCCAGTCGCGGTGATACCGAGCCTTCGGGACAGGGTCCAGCTTGTCTCGGTTCGGTCCGTTGCCTTTATGTTTTGTTCGGTCCATTTATCCCTGTGTTTGTGCCTCTCTCTCAGCCGCACCGTGTCGAACTCAGCTATGACCACAAACTACATCGATGGTGCCGGCGGCCCACAATGCAATGCAAGATTACGTGCCCTTTCGAGCACGTTAGGTTGGTTTGATTGACATCCTAGTGCAGACATATCGTAACGTGATAACATATCAATAAAATGTTTGCGCCAATTGCGTAATAACTTACCAATAATGTAATAAGTTATTATGTTACTGGTTGGTTATGACATTATAGGCCTATCATTGAAAAAATCCTCAGAAAATGTAGTATCTACAGCCAATAAAGTAATAACCTATTACATTATTACCAAACTGTTGTCACGTTATTGGCTCAAACATTTTATTACATTATCGGTATATTATTCTGTTATTGCCGCTATTACATTTAAAATGGCCAAAATGATTACATTATTGGCAGGTATTAATTTATGGGCTATTACGTTATTGGTTGATACAGTCCCTTTGAACATGATATGGAGCAGACGGCATATTTTAAAGACATTTTCCAAAATCAAAAAATTGTCATATGTTTTACGAGATAAAAGAAAATAATAATAATAACAGGCTAATATCCACCAGCTACACCGCCTGACAAAGATAACAACACTGCTGTGTGTGAAACCCTTGAACCATGGTAGACGTCACACATGATGCGTTCTCGAGTCAAAATGATTGAAATAACAATGGCTTGCATTTTTTTTTTCCACTGACAGAAGCACTGACCTGCCATAATGTCCAGGTTCCCACCACCTCTGCCGTTCGGGAGGCAGGAACCGAGCGGCACATGTCATAACACAATGACACCAGGTCTCCCTAAATCACTTTATAATGATCACGAGGAGGAATCGCTTTGTTTATCCTCACTGGAACAATGTCGGCATCTGTCTGACAGTGACAAATGAGCAGCTCTTCATACCACAGCACATTATATTCACCCTCAACTGCCAGCGATTTTCACACATACCCTAAAAGCGAAAATTGGCCTCTTTCTCAGGAGCAAGTCCTGCTTCAATATGAATGCTAAGAAGGAACTTATGGAAGCTACTTTTCTGTCTGTCATTGATTACGGCGGCATACTGTACACGCACCGTCTGCTCTCCGGTTTGTCGTTCTGCGCTACGCTTCATCTCAAATGCCCCAAAAACCTAAAAACCCATCACCGCATTCTTCCTGATTGTGTTGGTTGGATATCGTTAAAGGGGACATGCAACTTCACCTCTAGATGTCACCAGATCTTACACACTGCACCTTTAAGCACTTGCAGGCAGCATGGTTTATTTTGTGCTGCGTACACTCCCAGCCTCCGTCAATAATCTGCTGTGTTTCGGCACAGGGAGTCACCATCTGCGATCCTCCAAGATGTTGCTTTTGAATATACCTCGGGTTCTTACCAATTTTGGCCAAACTTAATTTTCCTATGCTCCATGGGCAGTAATCTGCAAGAGAGACCTTGAATTAAAAACACTTGTAACCATGAATAGATTCAAGGTTAGCATATAGAATGCAGTGCAGGAGAATTGCCAGTGTTTTTCCCGAAAAGCCACACAGTCGGAATGTCTTTATGTGTCTTTTATTGGATTAATATTCTGTGTTTCATGTTGTTTTTGTTTTTTTTTATCATTCAATTTGTTTATGTACGGCTGCTTTCTTGGCCAGGTCTCTCTTGCAAAAGAGATTACTCATCTCAGTGGGGCATCCTGGTAAAGGTTAATGAAATCAATGATAAATAAAAAAAAAGCAAGATCCAGCTATTGCTGAACATATAATACTCGTATTGCTAACTCTTGAAATCCCAGGATGTTGATGTAAGATGCACTCACTGCCACAACAATACACGTAGCAGCTGCTGTTTTCTCTGCTTCTTACGTGATGCAACAATATTGCTCTCATCTGAAACTTCCCTCGACATCTTTTTTTCCTCTTTTCCGATGGCTTGACATTTCTGTCCATGTGACAGATGTAATGTCCTCTCCTCGCCCTCTCTCCCCTCCCCCCCTTTGCAGAACTGATATCATTTTGTTTTCTCTGCTCTGTCAGGGCCGGTCTGTGTCATCGCTTCACGACGCACTCTGACTTTGCCCTCTTCCCGTCTCCTCCGCTGCTTCTTTCTCTCCGCTAATTTCACGTAACACCACGCTATATGCATACACATGGGCGATTCGCCGTCGTAGATGGAGGAAGCACAAAAGGAAGTGAATAAGCTTGCAGTTCAATGGGTAACCACTGGGGGCTGGCTCCAAAAGTGAGCATATCCCCATCAGAATCAGAATCAGAGTCAGAATCAGAATTTCTTTATTCGCCAAGCTGTTTTCACATACCAGGAATTTGCTGTGGTGAATTGGTGCACACATTTAACATATACTAATGCTAATGCTAATAGACTCCCACGTTAAAATGATCAACTTCAGAGGTGAATGAAACATGTTTAAAGCCTGTCGCATGTTTCCCCTCTGACAGCTGTACGGGGTCGAAATCCACATAACTGAGGGCGTGGTCTCTCGACTGACACCCGACCGTGAAACCAGTTAGGATTCGGCAAGATGACGACAAGGGACTCGCCCACGATTTGCCAGAAAACCCACTCGGCTGAAACCAACAGGTGAGATCACGGACGCTACCCATCTTCATATACAGTCTGTGGCACGCACACATGAACGAGCGCACACACAGCAGCCCTCCCTACCGCCAGCGCATACGCTGTCCTTCTTGTGCGATGGTGTTGTTCTTCTTGCCCTGAATAATAAAAACCCATCCTGTGGCCCCGCGGCCCACTCTTTTATAATCTTGTTTTCTCTCTCAGGTGAAATATTTTCACACCAGCACTGAGCCGGGGTAGATAGAGAGCCGCAGGGGTGAGAGGTGACGAGTGTTTCCGGCTCTCGTGCAGCTGAGGGCCGGTGCTCTGCCTCAACACTGCAGATAACAGGCTGCCCCCGCGGGGAGCAGGTAATCATTTAAATACATTTGAAGGTGCATTTTGTGTATATGTGTGTGTGTGTGTGTGTGTGTGTGTGTGTGTGTGTGTGTAGAAATGAAAATATCATAGGCTGATAATGTGCATTGAGTGTTCAAACTGATGCAATGTCTGACACAAATTGGGTCGTGGCACCGATTTGTTTTGCATTAGTTTGCAAATGGCGGTGCAGTGGTTCAAATGAAATGTCAACATGCATATAAATATTTAATGGCAATGTGTACAGCTCGGAAAATATGGATTAATTGAAGAGGCGCTTCACCTGAAATCCTCCTTCTTTTCGATAAGCTGCCTTTGGCCAACTGTCATTATCGGGGTTGATGATGCCATTGCTGGAGAGTGAGGTGGACAGATGATGCGGTGACGGGACATGGAGAGTTGAGGGCCATGGTTTTATGGAAATCAGATTCAGAATCAGAAATAGTTCACTCATCCACAGGGGCCACTTTAATAGCTGTTGTGTGTACGGGTAGAAATACAATGTTACCCAAAGTACTGGATAAGCAGTTGAAGATGACATGACATATAGATATGTGTGCAGCATATAAATCACATTGTGTGTGTGTGTGTGTGTGTGTGTGTGTGTGTGTGTGTGTGTGTGTGTGTGTGTGTGTGTGTGTGTGTGTGTGTGTGAGACAAGTGAGAAAGTAACACTCACACTT
>JAFBJT010108504.1:164540-179428 GCA_016785325.1 Chascanopsetta lugubris
AACAAAAATGGAGCGAATCTCAGCCCCCCCCCCACCCCCCCTATACTGCATGAAAAGGCATTGGTCAAATTGAACGGACATTCACCCAATCACAGACCGTTGTCCGCGACCCAGCCGCCGGCCCGCGAAATTTCAAGTTAGGTCAGAGACATTCTATATCGTATATATCTATGTCATCAGCTGAGGCAGAGAGAGGATTCAGTGAACTGCGGAGGCTGAAGACGAGGCTCCGGAGAACCGGGACGCAAACATGGCTGAAAATGGTTCAAATTGTATTTCAGATATTTTTTTGTATTTTTTCATCATTAAAAAATGTAGTGATGGGTAAATGATCCTGAGGCTTTGGAGCAGGTGTCGCTCTTCCTGAATTGAACTCATTCAAAACACTTTGGCTGCACACGGGGAGTTTAGAGCAACAGATGGAGCCATGGCCTCACACCTTACACCCACCCTAGTGGTTGCGGGTTTGAGATTCGTTCGCCGATGTTATTATGACATTTTTTTTCAGAGAGTGGCTGTATGTTACAGTTTAATTTAGACATCTTTCATACAAAGAAAAACTGGACATAATGGACAGGAAGGCAATTGCCAGAGCATTTGTGTCCTGCAGAGAAAGCAGGAAGAACACATTTGGGTTTTTTTGGTTTGGTAATGTGGCGCAATGTTTGTCAACTAAATTCTGTGTTAATAGTTTGAGATTTTCACCCATAAATGTTTTTTTAAGGGGTGATGTTATTTATTTATTTGTTTACATACAAAAGGAATAGATAGTCATATATAGTGTAGATATTAATTTGAATGATACAGGTCAATTGTTCTGTAGTTGTTCCAAATTGTTCCATAGTGATGGTCCTCTGTATTTTTAAAGTGTGTTGAATGTGGGAAATGTGACCAGATGGAAGATGAAAGTCCTTTGAATGTTGAGTATGACATGAATGTCTGAGGAGAACTTTAAAAAATCTAGAAACTGGACGGCAAGTCCCAAGATTTACATACATACGTACATGAACACACATGTTTGGTATGTGTTCAATTTGTTTTAATAAATATGTTCATAATGAACGACTCTCAGTTCATAATGACTGACTATGTTGAAGAGCCTCTGCATTCACTTTGGAGAAGGAAACAGCCAAAGGCAGAATGTGGTGCTCATGTGCCACCCCTGGAACACACCCACATTTAAAATCACTGCTCTACCCCTGCGTGTGTGTGTGTGTGTGTGTGTGTGTGTGTTCCTCCCCTGAGCTCCATGTGACCATGTATCTGTCAGTGTATTGGATTCAGAGTCAGACGGTTCAAACAACAACAAGCTGAAGTAGTTCAACCCCCCGAGGAGAAGTTAACTCTCTGACTCTGAATCACAGACGGAACCAGAGGAATAAATCTCAGGCACAGAGAAGAACAAAGTGTTGATGGACTCTTCACATTGTATATGATATAAAGAGTTCACACTGGACGACTCTTCTCGTGAGCATGACAGATGATGGATGGATGATAACTCCAACTGCACTTCCTGCTTCTTCAGAGTCAGACACTCATGACCTCACCATTTGATTTTAAAAAGTAACGACCATTTACTGTACAGGCGTGAATACTGATCTCAGGGCGGAAATAAAAAACCTATATTATATCTTACATTTGTCCGGACATACAACAGACATGTAGGTGTGAAGATGTTTCTGAAACGTCTTTGAGTGGTTCCGTGTTTACATCATTAATAAGTAAAGTTAGATTCCATGCACTTGTGCTTATAATGTGACATTGTGCTCATTAGTGCTGTTCCAGATGGACTGCAGGCATAAAAGGCTTTGTGACAGTGAATGAATACTGCACCATGTGGGGGCGCTCTCATCGCAATGGGGAGTTAGTGGAATCAATCAGCTGACAGGTGGAGGAGGAGCCAAAGACAGATAACGGGACTGCGGACAGTAGACAGTCGTGTTGATTAGGTTGGTGACTCTGTTATCTCTCCTCACTCTGACACGACTCTTGACAGTCCCCAGCTCTGAGCCATTTAAACAGTGATTAGTGCCTGCACAGGTGATGATGAGGTGTCACTGATAACCTGCAGAGTCTGACAGCTGGAGCAGTTTAAACTAAGCCCTCTGGAGATGGACCACATCTGGATCAGTTCTTGCCGACTGACTGGAGCAATGGTGGTAATAATAATCATCATCAAATTACTTATAATAACAACAACAACAATAATAATAACAACAACAATAATAATAATAATGAGTTTGGTCTCAGTTGGTTAATTGATTCTATAAAAAAGGAATGAAACATGAAGGTGTTTCAATCACGCAGAACAAAATGGCAGACTTGGACATTCTGGCTTCATTTCAGGGCAGCGGGAGGATATGGTGATGCTTTGTCCATATTTCTATGTTGTTCGGGTTTCAGAGGAACTCCCCGTGGGACTGAGTTGAGTGATTCATATGAAGATAATGATCCTGTTATTCCATCTGTGTTTAGTATGAGGACATGAACACTGTCACTGTGTGAGGACGAATGATCAGAGAAGCTGATGTTTGTAGCTTCCAGACAAAAGAACACAGAGACCAGAACATGAATGAGCAGATTCCAGACGGTCCCCTGAACAAAGGTCTGACACCTGAACATCACCTGAAGACCTTGTACCTGCTCCTCACTCAGTCTCTGAGGTGCCATCATCGTTCTTCCAGAAGCTCCGAGATAAAGGATTGATGACAGACAAGCTCGTGTTCCAGAATGTTTTGTGGAGTAAGGGTTGTAAATTGTTGGCTATATGTTTGATACGTTTTATTCTCCGAGGAGGAAAGAAACAACATCTTTGACAGAAACCTCTATTGAATAGGTGGGAAGGAACCTTCTCTCTTAACTGAGCTTTAACCAAAACATCTCAGATCATATATTATCCAATCATATCTGGAGTTTGGAAACATGCTAATTCAGTCTTTGAAAATGCACGAAACCAAATATCTATTTTCAAAGTTAAAGGACTTAAAAAGATTGATTCTGTTGAAACAGTATTATCACAGAATATTCTGACAGAAGGGTATAAAGTGGGTAAACCCTCTGCGGTGAGAGGTCTTGGTGGTCTTGGTTACACAATAGAATGGTACCGTCTCCGTATAGTTAGTGGACGTATAGGAGGGTCAGCTCTTACCTGTGGCAGGTGTAGCTGCAGCCCCTCTCTTGGGATGGGTTGTCTGGACGGGGTCTGGTCCAGCTGCATGTTGAACAGAGCAGAGAGGGCGGCCTGAGCCGCCCGGGCTTTGGCCAACTTCTTGTTTCGCCCCGATCCTTCGAAGGTCTGAGCATCCACTGTTACTGACATCACAAAATTCTTGGCGTGACTCTCCCCGCTCTCGGACACAAAGTCATACTTGAGGCCCGGTCTGAGCTCATTGAGGATCATGACGGGGTTTTTGCCGCTGGAGGGCGAGCTGAACGCCGAGGGAGGGGGGAGTGGCGCCTGGACCAGGTTGGTGCCGGGCGGCGTGGGCAGCGTGTACTCCCCCAGGGAGATTATGGAGCCGCTGCCGTTGGAGCCCAGATAGAAAGATTCTTCTGGAGCAGCCGGCGTCTCAAAGCCGTTGAAGAGCATGTCTGGGAAGTCGGCCTGGTCAGAGGTGAAGTCTGTGTTGACGGTCAGAGTCCGGCCCATGGCCAGATGAGCCTCGGAAGCATTAGGGAACTGGACGAAGGAACGCAGAGCCTTCTCTGCTGCGTTCAGTTTGGCCTTCTTCTTGGTTGGACCCATGCCCTCAAACATCTGTCCGTTGACCTCCACAGTCATCACAAACACCGGAGCGTGGACCGGTCCCGTCTGAGACAGAAGTTTGTACTGGAGACCCGGTTTGATCTCGTTCAGCTGCATCAGAGCGTTCTTGGGCAGAACCGGACCTGGGGTTTTCTTCCGTTTCTTGGCTCTGAACTTGGAATGCGTGTGGCCATTGTTCCCCTCCTCTAGGGGGCGCTTTCGACTGGTCAGCCCACTTCCATTGGGGAGTTGCTCAGCCACTCCCAGCCCGTCTTTGCAGGACACGTTGTCCAGGTTTCGGTTTTCTTTAACATCGGTGCTGCTTGAACCTGCGGTGCCCAGAAAGAGTAACTTACAACGCCTTCGGTGCAGGATCTTGTAAATGCAAAATTTATAGATTCCTTTATCACTCTTTGGAACTGAACCAGTGATCTGTGTTCCATTAGCACCACAAGACAAACCAGACTTTTAGATGAAATTAATAATTGAACTTTGTGACCTGTCATCTAGTGATATTACAATAAACCTCATCATACAGCCTACTGTTGTCACTCATGAAGAATCTGACACACGTCAATCTTCTAAAGGGGCATTTCAAAATGTTCTAATCATATATTATTATTATTATTCTGATGGAGAGAGGTACAGCTATGATACAGTTTGAAGCGTTCACAGTGTCATGGTTCTTCACACACACGCACACGCACGCACACACACACACACACACACACACACACACACAGTTTCTATGCCCTGGGGTGCCTACACATAAATAGATTGGTTTACAGAAATAGAGTAAAGAGAGGGGAACACATATCACAGAATCCAGTTAACAAAGTGGATGGAATATTGGCAAAAATTTTCATTTATAACATCCTTCAGCAAAGGCTTGATAGGTTACTCCTTGCGGTACTCAGGAGAAAGAGAGGCCGCAGTGTGCATGAGTGGGGTTGTAGGTTGGGTTGAGGGAGTGCAGGGGGAGGAGTGCAGGGGGAGGAGCTGAGAACCAGGCAAACAGGAGAACACATCAAAGAGGCAGGAGGAGGAGACTCCTCCCACTGCAGGATCCTATGGCTCCACTGGAGACACGGTGCCAGCTTCAATTGCCGTTTGGCCAGGTTTGAAAAGAACAACTGTCATATTGAAAGTGAGCAGTGTTTTTAATGAGGTGCCATTCATAAGACCCTGTGCCTCTGAGATCCCGCCCCCCCCTCCCCTCCCCCTCCCCTCCCGCCCCCCGGAGCTTGTCAGAGAACACAGTGGTTACAGTTGCAATCTGTCTGGACATGCTGTTTCCCATCGACACAGCACAGCTGACATGTTCAGGCAGAAGAAAACAAAAACGCTAAATGCATATTGTTCTTGTCTGACTTCCGGAAACATGCAGTGCATGCATTCAACACACATACAGGTGTGTAGTTACAGGCGTGTAGTTCAGTAAATCAACATCACAACACAGGAGAGGAAGTGGAACTCAAACTGTGCACAAAGGTAAGTGATGGAGAAAGTGAGGATGTAGAATGTTTATCTGAGCGGAGGCAGGTGAGTGTGGAATGGCGAGAGACGGCAGCTCTACTTTAAAAAAAAAAATGTCCTCTGGCTCAGCTGAGCTGTCACTGGCCGTTTTAGAAATGGTTGAATAATGAGGACCGTGAACATTAAAAACTGAATCAAACTCCAGAAAAGAATGTGGAATATTTAGCTGCCGCACGTGTGTAGAATGCAAAAGGTATCGCTGGATGAAACATTGGACGATAAAGGCCAATTAGCCAACCCGCACCATGTCAATACATAAAAGTGTAACGTGTAACACACAGTGGTTATGATGACACGGAGAGGAAGTGAAACTCTTTGTGAAGCATCATAACGGGGATGTGGTGTTTGAGGAGTGACAGCAGGCTGACAGAGTGATGGGACACACATGCAGCGATGCTCGGGATCAGGGCAGCGTCTGTGTAATCAGCATCAACTCGTAACACGGAGCGAAGACACTAACGTTCCGTAAGACGTTGGTTCCTGTCAGAGTGACGGCTGCACGGAGCACAGGAGGCTCCGAACTCTGAGTGTAACTCGCGCTCTGGGTGTTTGCTTTGGAAGGTTTCGAGTGATTAAAGAAGTTACGGTGGTGACGAGGTTTTCACATAAAAGTTCTTCAACCAATCCCCCTGGTGCTGGAGAAACACTCCTGAGCTCCGAGTGTTTGATCTTCACACGTATCTGTGAGCGGAGACGTCGCACAAACACTACCGAGGCTTTCTCTCGTATCGGAGATTATCTGACAAGACACGGAACAACGTGTCTCCTCGGAGCTTTCGAAGTCTGTGTGAGAGCTGCTGGTTTGGTTTGTGGTGACAGCGACTTTGAATCAGAGCTGACGATTGTTCAGGCGAGGACAACACTCTGTCTGTCTGTCTGACTGTCTGTCTGTCTGTCTGTCTGTCTGTCTGTCTGTCTCCTGAGGCTGAACACTGATTTCAAACGAAGCTGTCTCATTACAGCTCAATCAGCTGCAGATCCGGGACACATACGGAGGGAATGTGAGATACCGTGATTCATTCCTGTCTCAGACGTTGTGTTAACATCAGCCTGCTGTGTGTCTGTGTGTGTCTGCGTGTGTTTGTGACTTCTTCGTATTTTGGTGCAGATTAGCTCAGGTCCCACTTAATCCAATGAGATTCAATGAGCAACATGACACATTGAAGTTCTGTATCTGTTGTGTACCAACATTGACATTCACTGCTTTGATCGGGTTCGTGACGTGTCGGAGTATTTCACCGCTTGTCGTCGTATTCACACTCGAAGACATCTACACTGATTAGACTGATGAGACGTTCGGCACGGGACTGGTGGGGGGCATGCAGGAGGACACACGGGAGGGAGGGCTAGGTCCAAGCACTCGTTTAGGAGACAAGGAGACTCACTCATGTTCTCCTCCTCGTCCATGTCCATGGTGACAGGTGTGTCCTGAGCAGAGAGCAGCCTGGCTCCAGCTACACCTGCAGACCAGGGGACACACAGGTGGACTGAATCAGACAGACGTGGAGTCATCGTGTGACCTTCAGGCGACATATTTCTCTGTGGACGCTCGCACACGCACACGCACACGCACACACACACACACACACACACACACACACACACACACACACACACACACACACACACACACACACACACACACACAGAGACACATGCACGTGCCTGCATGCTGTAGGTAACAGGCGTATAAATATGCATAGGCTGAGAAACATTAAGGTGAGAGAGGAGGCCGGAGCTGACAGGCCTTAATGGTCTATTGTGATTTTAATATCCCTCTGATTAGACCTCGTTTACTTCGGACAGATATACACACAGGGATACAGACAGGTCACACACACACACACACACACACGCGCGCGCTCGCACACGCACACGCACACGCACACACACACACACACACACAGACACATGCACGTGCCTGCATGCTGTAGGTAACCGGCGTATAAATATGCATAGGCTGAGAAACATTAAGGTGAGAGAGGAGGCCGGAGCTGACAGGCCTTAATGGTCTATTGTGATTTTAATATCCCTCTGATTAGACCTCGTTTACTTCGGACAGATATACACACAGGGATACAGACAGGTCACACACACACACGCACACACACACGCACAAAGCAGTAATCCCTACACTAATGTTGACTGAGGGATGGTCTGATATGGAATGTTTGCTGATAACAGGAGGAGTGATCACAGGTTTGACTCCCTCACATCCAGACACTTGCAGATGTGTCACTCGGAATCAGAGCAGGAACCTGTGTGAGGCTCGATGGGTCAGACCCTCCACAGAAAGCCTGATGAGACACTGAGCGAGCGAACGAACCGATCCTCTGTCTGATCACATCGTCATATACACAGCATCAGCTGATCGTGACTTTGGACAAAATGTATGGAGGAAAGAGACCAAGGTGACAGTGGTGAGTTATAAAGTACAAACAAGAGACTGTGAGGTCTGAAGGGACATAGGGATTTCAGGTGTAATGCTCTTGTTACGAATCAACACAACTTTAATGTCTTGTACTGAGGACTCACTCATTCATCACTGTGCCTGTGTTCATCAGATGGACTCGGACAACTAAAGACACGTTTTCTTCTTTGTCTCATAAATAACTTCCTACACAATGAAGGTTGTATATTAGGTTTTTTTTATGACCTCACTGGTTCACTATTTCATGATCTTGCCTCAAACAGATTTGAACAATATACTACAGAGGCAAAAATCACCAAGCAGAACCTTTGAATATATATATATAAACACCACAGATTACTTCAAACCACTTATTTCATACAGTCCTCAAAACAAGATGTAACACATAAACGAATGAGCGTGTGATGGTGTTAGGGTTAAAGGTCAGGATGTTAGTATCTGGCTCCACCAGCATTAGCCACACATGATGGTTCCACTGTAACAATGAAGATCCAGACATAATACAAGTGACTGGCAATGTCTCAGATTTACCTCTATGGTTTCAGACTCGGTGTGAAAATATCTCCTGTAGAGAATTGATAACATTTTACAGCGAATTACAGAATTCGTAATCTCACAAACTTTAAACTGCAGGACTTCCTCATCAGTCTCCACAGCGACCACAGGGTGACAGACATACGGCCTGGAGCAGGCAGACGAGTGCTGAGGCAGACTGAGGGAGGAGGTTGGCTGATGGTAGAGGGCACACAGAGAGAGACCGTACCGTATTATGGTATGGAGCAGATTGTGCTGATTCTTCCATCAGCGCCTCAGACAGACACTTTCAGAAACTAAACTAAATGGGCTCAATCATCGGGGCCAATGGAGGTGGGTGACAGCAAATATGTTTAGCACAATTATCACCCTATTAAAGATTCACGTTCCATCCCACGACTGAAGATGAAAAGGTGGGGTGACGGGTGGATGAGTGGGAGTCGGTCCAACAGAGTGGAAGATGAGAGGGAACAGGAGCCAGAAGGTTGCAGAATTCATCCTGGGACCACATCCACAGTGGACCACATCCACAGTGGACCACATCCACAGTGGGACCACATCCACAGTGGACCACATCCACAGTGGACCACATCCACAGTGGAACCACATCCACAGTGGGACCACATCCACAGTGGACCACATCCACAGTGGACCACATCCACAGTGGAACCACATCCACAGTGGAACCACATCCACAGTGGACCACATCCACAGTGGACCTCACCAGCTGGCTAAAGGTACAGGATGTAAGCTTTACTATCTACTGACACCTAATCAGTGTCGTGTCATGTCATCTTCTTCCACTTATCCAGTCATCTGGGTGACGGGGTATTTCTACCAGTACACATGACGGGGTATCAGTGTCAGGGCCAGTGACACTGCAACAGGGTCTAAGTGGGATTCGAACCAATGACGTTTGCTTCCAAAGGCGACTGGTCTCACCACTGATCCACTGCCACCCCATATATATATATATATATATATATATATATATATATATATATATATATACACATACACACACACACACACACATCAGAGAACGTCAGCTGGTGATTCAGCATTTGACATTCGGTATCAGACATTTTTAGACCTCAAATTAATCTGTAGAATTGCATTGAAGAGGATATGAAGGACATTGGCGGAGGAGGGCCGGCTCCTTCTTTGATTTTGGTATCGATAGTTCTTGAAGACAATGTGAAGCAGAGGATTTAAAGTGAGTGAGAAGAATAAACAGCGAGAGCCCGACTCCCTCTCTCTCTCTCTCCTCCACATGCAGAGATGATAGAGCATCGTCAGGCGGTGAGAGAGTCTGGTTCCAGGTAATTCAGAGTGGATGCAGAGGGAGGCAGAGAAAAGAGAGAGATGAGAAATGAAAAACCTCAAATTCAATCTGCCACGGTTAGAAGGACTGAGGGGAAATAAGGTGCTTTTGATTTGTCTCTCATCCCTCGCTCGCTCGCTCGCTCGCGCTGTGACAGAGCGATAGAGCATCACCACTGAGGAGGAGCGGCGGCAGTGGCGGCTGACTGACGGCAGGAGGGGGAGTGTGGAGGGAGGGATGGAAAGGTAAAGGTGAGGGGAAAAATAGAGATCGAAAATGAAATCCCATTCCAAGCCAAAGAGAATCATTATCTCCTCTGAAACAGGGGGAGATGCGGGGGAGGGGGCGTGTCCTCGGACGGCTGTGAGGATCAAAGAGTGGGAAAACAAAGTATCAACCCTCTACTGTCTGAACCCCAGGTTTGATCCAGGTCTCTGATGTGTCAGGGTCCAGTTAGGGTCCGGTCTGACAACCACAGGTATGAATCACAGATACGTGATTGAGCTTGAATGAGGCATTAAACCTTTAATCATTCATCAGAAACGATTGAAAGACCGAAACATCTATTTGTTGCTTCCAGGAACCTGCGCACCTGCAGCTATGAACACTGGGTAAGAATAGGAGAGGTTCTGTTCTGGTTCTGAGAGTTCTGTCTCTCTGTCTCTCTCTGTCTCTCTCTGTCTCTCTCTCTCTCTCTCTCTCTCTCTCTCTCTCTCTCTCTCTCTCTCTCTCTCTCTCTCTCTCTCTCTCTCTCTCTCTGTCTCTCTCTCTCTCTCTGACATTTCATCGGGATCAGTGTGAATCAATTCATGACACATACATCGAGAGGCTGCTCACGGCTTGTACTGACACTTTCCTGTGTTTGGCCGATTATTGTTGTATTAAGATACAACATCATTGTATCTTCACGATGTTTTTGTTCATTGTTCAGGATAAACGTCAATGGCGGGTTCATTTCAGTCAGCTGCGATAAACAGGAACTTTATACTTCGAATGGTGACGAACGTTAGCGTTGACTGACTGAAGCCGCGAGTCCACTGATGACCTGCTGCAGAACGGCGGTGAGTTAAGCGAGCGCCTGGCTCTGACGGGCTCTCTGGGCCGCCACCATGGTTTGCAGTACAGAACCAGGACTCTGTGGGTAATGGACCAGTACAGATGCTCAACTGAGGGGATGAGAGGGAGAAGTACAGATGCTGCTCAACACCCACTGTCACCAGAGCCCCGACAGCAGAGCTGATCCACAAATGATCACCATCAACGTCTACCTGACAAATAGTCTCCTGTCGTACATTTACTCAAATATAAATATTACCTGTAGAGCAGCACCTTCCAAAACAAAGTTACGAAGACTGTACCAACAGAAAACATCAACAATAATTTGCATCGGTGCAAAACATGAGGCTCAATTGTCTTCCACTGCTTTTGTAGTCGTGCAGCAGTGTACAACTTGTCAATTTCATTACAAGTGCAGCAAGTGCAGTCATTTGTGGCAATTTGAAAAAACGGATGATCATGTAAACTGGCCTTTTTGTACGTGCAGAGAAAGCGTGGAAGAAAAAGGAAACTGTTAATGGTTTTAGGGATGTGGAGAAATGCTGCTTCCCATAATTTTCCTTGGTGAAGGGACTAATGAAACATTTTGGTTCATTTTAATATCCATAGTCTGTAGTGTCATACCAAAGTCTTCATCTCAAGGTCTTAAAAACTACATGTGCAACTTGTTCAGTGTTAATAAACGATCGGGAAATGAATTGTGTGGAGATCACTGGCTCACAATTGTAGAGTAGGTTGACAATCCATTTTGAGTAATGTAAAACAAATATGGGCAACTGTTACGAACAGACCTGGCCAGGGTTAACAATGAACCTCTGTTCACTCAACTTGAACTTGATGTTAGCAGATGGGCCACATTGTTTCTATCTTTGTGGGGGAAGGCCAATGTGTTCAAAATGACCTGAGCATCCAAATTTCATGATATCCTTCAGGCACTCCCTGTTAAAGTCTCCCTCAAGTCGTTTAAACAATTTGACAGGATCTGCAATCAATTCCTCCAGGAGAACACAGAGCGTCACCGCCCACACGTGGAAGTGCACGGATGACGTCACGGTCTCCAGAACCATCTCCATCCGGGGCCCAATCAGAAACCCCGGATGACAGGGGAAAGTCCACTGGCTCCCGAAGCCTCACGATGCCGCCTTCAGAGCTGAGAGCACGAGGCGGGACTAAGGACAACCGGGGGCCAACCTGTCACGGGGCATCAGAGCGGCCGAGAGACAGTTCTCCAGGAGAATCAGCGACGGCAGAGACACCGGGAACCTGTGGCGTGGGATCCAGACCATCACGGACCGTAAGTCCTGTCCGCATGACCATATATGGAGTGCTTCACGGCGCGTGGTGGGGAAGGATGTCTCAGTGTGACAGGTGGTCAAATGAATACTGTGCACACGACATACCCGTGTTCCTTCCGATGTGAACCCTGACATTTTCATTCCCCTTCCTCATATTGAGGTCCCATCTCTGCATCTCATGACCTTTCAGCTGGAGATTCAGACGAGCAGCTTGTTGTTTCCTGAGTGACACGCTGCATTGTGGGCAAAACAAATGTCATGTCAGCTCAAATGAAAAAAAACTATTGTCTTATTCTGAAAAGTCCACTGAATGAGAGAACATGTAAATCATCTAAATTGGCAGACAACTTCATTTAACATCAACCAAATGGTTCATATGAGTCTGTCACATACTTTGGCATCTCTGTGGTTGGGCTCTCATGCCATGGGAACAAAGGAGAGGCCTTACATGGACCCCTGAAAGCCCAACTGCATAAAATGACCGAAATGCATTTTTGAGTAGTGAAGTCATTTGTGATGTCAGAAATGGCTCGTGGGTGTGTATCTGCCCTAGAAGGACGTCAATCAAACAGCCGCACTCTCCAACCCAACTCTACTGATCGAAAGGGCACATGTTCTGCATCGTGGGTCTTCCCCCATTTCAGCAGGCAACAGGCTTTGTTTACATCGCTGAGTTAGATACGGTGCCGCAGAGACACACAGGCACAAACAAGGGGATGAATGGACCGTACAAAACTTAAAGGCGATGGACAGTAGCAAGACAAGCTGGACCCTGTTTCCAAAAAGGCCCGGTATCTCGAAAAAATGAGTCAAATCAATGGAATTGATCCATACCAGCATGGCGACCGGACAAGAGATTGGAGTTGGAGAATGGAGTTTTTATACCAGCGAAGAATTGATTCTGTAAGGGCTCGTGGACGAACGAACTTTAGGTTGGTACAAGATCAATTTTCCGCGTTAAAGTGAAGACCGTCGCCATTTCGGAGCTAAACAACACGCTTTTATCTCACGGTGTCCCGCGGTTATGCTTGTTTGCTTGCTTTTGATGGACATATATTGTTGTCTACTGGACACATTTGTTTCAAACAAACAAATATTTTAAGCCTGGAATCCACTCTGAGAACGCCACTCCAACTGTGCCGGATAAACATGTTTGCTATGATCATGAGTTCGGTGCTTCGGTAAAGACAGAAACAGAATTACAGATTGGGACGTCTTGGTTCGATACCTCCGCAAAGGAAGGATGTAAAAGTAGAGTTGATAGACGTTGCTTTGGTAACAAGTGAGGCTCAAGGATCCTTTGTTCTCTTTGTTCAGCCGCTCATCATAGTTGGCGGCTAACTGTCATCTTGGCTCTGGTGAGGGAGGGGCGTCATACAAACGCCACTCCGCCGCCATCTTGGTTTCCATGGTTACGTCATTCTCGTGACTCCACCTCCACTCTCTCTCACTACTCCTCCCCCTCACACACACAAACACACACACACACTCCATGTTTTATGTGTTTGCTTGTGTTTATTTTGTAATGTATGGCCGATAGTGTAGTTAAACACTATTTCCCTGTTGGAATTGATCACGTCGTTGTCTGTGCGTATTATATTTGTAACAACAGCTGGAACTACCACAGTCAGTGCTCGAAACCACACCTCTGTCATTTAAGCTATCAATTTGGTTATTGCTCCCTGATGTTACGGATTAAATAATGTTTAGTGTCATAAACTATTTAGCCTTATTGGAAAGAAAAGTTGGAAAAGAAATAAGAAAGAGAGAAAGTCTCAAATAAAGGGAGGAGGTGGCAGGGAAAGGGACAGGAAGTGAACAGACAAATGACCAGAGGACATGATCAGTGGTGAGGAGGCGGCGGACGA
Source organism: Chascanopsetta lugubris (assembly GCA_016785325.1). Lineage (NCBI taxonomy): Eukaryota > Metazoa > Chordata > Actinopteri > Pleuronectiformes > Bothidae > Chascanopsetta > Chascanopsetta lugubris. The sequence continues at coordinate 178,330 of JAFBJT010108504.1, forward strand.
GACGAGTCTCTGAGCTACAGTAACACTGAGTGATGGTTCCACAGAGCCGACTCCACTCCGCTCAGAAAAAAACTCATCTCTTCGACATGTCAGACTGAGTGTTGTGCAGATTACCGTGTATATTAAATACATGAATGATGGTATAGATGGTGCAGGGACTATCCCCTTAAATAAGAGAAGGAAGTAGGAGGGCCAGGGGAGCAGCAGGAGCAGGTTCAGGACATTGGATCATTGTCCCCGCGGATGTGGACGTACTCTGTCACCAGCCAAGTTTCATTACTCCTCCCAATGCAACTGTGGCAGTTCCACTGATTAGATCCAGAGTATGAGGAGGAAGAACCAGACCTCCTCATCAGCCTGTGTGACCCGAGCAGGTGACGTGTCCAGGGACTGACCCGGTGATGTGGTGTAACAGTGGACACCTGTGGACACCAGAGGACTAATGGAGGGAGGTGGTGAAGTACCTGTTGCCTTATTGAAACTGATGGGCCGAGGTATGAGGGCCAGAGAGTACAGGCACCATCACTGCCCCCCCCCTGTCAGACAGGCTTACACACACACACACACACACGCACGCACACACACACACACACACACACACCTCAGGGTCCATTATTCAATTTGGCCCCTGTAATGGTCAGTGAATTAGTCTGCCAGCAGTGATCTGCCTGACTGCTGCATGAACACGCCTCCACTCCTCCACTCTGCAGATTCAGATCCTGCCAGCCAATCAGGTGCCTCCAGGTTAGGGTTAGGCTGAAGTGATGGACCATTCAGAAAGAGTTCTGCTGAGTCACTTCAGGCTGAGTTTGCGATAAATGGACTTCAGATAATTACAATTTGTTAAATGCTCATTCTGAAAAGGATTTCTGATCAAACATTAATTAAAGCTTTCATTTGAAAAGGTGGTTTGAAATGACAAAAACGAATGTAAGTAGCTATGTGGAGAGAGAGAGAGAGAGAGAGAGAGAGAGAGACAGAGACAGAGACAGAGAGGGAGAAGGTAAAGACTGAAAGGGGGAAAGGTAATGTAATAACGAATGTAAGATGTAATCACTCAACATCCAAAACTGTTTACTTTACAACGAGGATTCACTGT
>JAFBJT010108505.1:0-18059 GCA_016785325.1 Chascanopsetta lugubris
AGAGAGGCAGAGGACTTACTCCTTCACCTCTACGCCTCCACAAACACCCGACACTCTGGAGCCTTTCTTTCATCTTCAAAACACAATCCAACACGAGCTTCACACAAAACACAATCCAACACGAGCTTCACACAAAACACAATCCAATACGAGCTTCACACAAAACACAATCCAACACGAGCTTCACACAAAACACAATCCAACACGAGCTTCACACAAAACTCAATTCAAAAAACAACGATTTTTCATACAAAAATGGATGAACTTGATTTTTATGCTCCGTCGTGAAAACATCTGTTTACCGGCGTTTTAAAAACCTTTTATCTTTTGTTTTCAATTGTTTTGACGGATCTGATGTTTTCATTATGAAAACTGTTCAACAGGACTATGTCCCATCTTTAATATGAAAAATAAAAGTGCTGACATCATACCAACGACGTTACGCGTGTCCTGATGTGTTCTTGCACATTACCTCCACCTACTGTTCAAAAAAAGGAACCATTTCAAAATGACTCATTTACAATGACTCAAAAATCCTGCGTGAAGGAAAAACGTTGGTTCAATACAAACCAAACATCTCATTTCCCTTCACATGAAAAGACATGAAATCAGGTCTGAACGGATCTCAACGTAAAGTGGAATCACTGAATGCTTCTCATGTGGACTCTGGCGCCCCCACCTGGACCTGAGAGTTGCTCTCGCCGGTGCAGACGACGCCCTGCCACTCTCCGTAGCGCCCGTCTCTGGATCGGCCGCAGCTGGACCACAGCGTGAGCGTGGCGCCCTGCCCCAACACACAGCAGCACGTGCGCAGCGTCAGCTCAGCCTGCCACCTCCTCTCTCACCACTGGAGGGTGCTACAAAACACTCACACACTTAGAGCAACGATGCTCACCAGGTTGTCTTGCAAGATGGTCTTGTAAGTGATTTTGGCCGTGGCCTGCAGACCCCTGAGAAGACACAAACACAAACAAAGACGTTTAGCAGTGAAGCGTTCAAAGGAAGAACAACTTAGAAGATAAAAAAAGATGATCTGGGCATGAAGTGAAAATGAGGCCCAAAGTTATAAAAGAATAAACTCTTCATTTTGACTTCATTTAACTCCTATTAAAAATACCTATCTCTAATCAAATCCAACATTTGAGAGATGTAACTGTGATTGTAGCCTTGCAGATCTTTAAAAGATAAAGATAAAGAAGCACCACTAATGTTTTCACGTGAAGTCAGTTAGACTGGTTTGTCACATGATTAGACCCTGAGGATTTGTGAATGGGGGGTTTCCACGTATTGTTTATTTGGTTGAATGATCAAGTTTGTTACATTGAGGACGCTGTTAAAAGGTTTTCAACAGAGGTTTGTTTCTCAGGCAGATCAAAGCCAAAGCTGAGTACAAACGGGCAGATCAAAGCGAGAACAGATCATAGGCAACAGAACCACAACAACAGAGATCATGGGCAACAGAATAACAACAACAGAGATCACGGGCTACAGAACTACAACAACAGAGATCAGATCAACAAGTGATCCATGACAACGGATCATAGGCAGAGGATCTAAGACAACACAGATCACAGGCTACAGATAAAAGAGAAACCAGATCATCATAGGCAGGTAGACCAACTCATTCCCTCATTCTCAGGTACGAGAGATTTTTAGATGTTTTAGATGTTCGCTGCTGGAGAAGTTGCTATGTTACAGCAGGTCAATCATCTTAAACAGCATAACTCCGAAGTTTTAATGAAACTACTAGAACATCTCGATTTATCAGGCATGGAGAAAATGAACTGCTCTCAGCCTGACGCCTCTGATCTCAACAACTGCCGCGTCAGCAAGATGCTGCAGGCCATCCAGGGAGCCTTTCAGGACTCGGAGAGTCAGAACAGGCAGATGGCTTCGGAGATCCGAGCTCTGCGGCGGCACGGGGCCGAGAACTCTGTCGCGAACGACGCTCCGGCCAACGACAACGCCGCTCGGAAGGAACTGGCGGCCGTGAACTCTGCGGAGATCGCTGCCCTGGCTGTGGAGATCACAGCCCTGAAGAGGCACGCTGCCGAGAACGCAGCCCTGCTCGCTGAGAACAAAGCCCTGAAGAAGCAAGTGTCGGACATCACTTCGGAATACTCTGCTGCGGTCGACGTGAACGACATCCTGAAGACACAGGTCAACTCCACAACCTCGCGGCTCTGTCGGGCTTCACAGGACATGGGCTACGTGAGGACCACCTTGGACGCAGGAAACGCCAGACAGATGGAGTTAGAGACGGAGCTTGAGGGTCTGAAGGAGCAGCTGGTTACTCGTGGAACCAAGAACGAGGAACTTGCCGAGGAGAACTCAACACTGGCGGCAGAAGTCGCTGGTCTGGCTGATGAGAACGCGGCTCTGAAGAAGCAGGTGTCTGAAAGAGCAGCAGAATACTCCGCTCTGACTGAAGTCAAGGAACATTTGAGGAGGCAGCTGGACTCCTCTACTCTTGATCTGCACCAGACCCAGGAAAAGACCACCTACATGCAGAACAACTTGGATGCCAGACAGACTAAGATAGAGACGGAGATTGCCGATCTGAGGAGGAAAGTGTCCGCTCAGCTGAGTCAGAACAAAGACTTTGCTACTCTGAATGAAAACTCCGAAGAACATCCTGCTCGGGTTGATGAGAACGAGGATCTGAAGAAGCAGGTGAACTCTCAGCTGGATTGGGCCAAAGAAAACACTTTGAAAACAGGAAGCTCCGGACAAATGGAGTTGGAGACGGAGCCCGAGGACCTGAAGACGCAGCTGGTTCTTCTAGCCGAGGAAAACTCAACGTTAGCTGCAGAACATGCCTCTCTAAAGGAGCAGGCAGCTGAGAGTTCTGCTCTGGCTGATGAGAACAAGACTCTGAAGAAACGGGTGTCCGACGGCGGCGCAGAGCACTCCGCTCAGGTCGCTGAGAAAGACCACTTGAAGAAGACGCTGGATTCTACAACCTCTGAGCTGCGTTTGGCCAAAGAAGAGATAGTCAACATCAGGAAGGACTTGGATGAAGGAAGCGCCAGACAGACAGAGCTGGAGGCGGAGCTTGAGGACCTGAAGAAGCAGCTCATTGGTCACAGGGCAGAGAATGCGCTTCTGATGGAGCAGGTGGTGGAGAACTATACAGAGAGCGCTGATCTGGCTGATGAGAACAAGGCTCTGAGGAAGCAGGTGTCCGAAGGTGCATCAGAATACTCTGCTCTCCAAGAACAGAACACCTTCAGAGAGAAGAGCTTCGACGCCACACAAACCAAGATGGAGACAGAACTTGAAGATTTTAGGAAGAACCTGGAGGAAGTCCTCGCCCAGAACAAAGGTTTTGCGGCAGAGATCGCAGCTCTGAAGGAGCAGGCGGCGGAGATCTCTGCAGAGAACTCTGCTCTGGTCACTGAAAACAGGGACCTGAAGAAGCAAGTGTCCAACAGTGCCGCAGAAGTCTCCGCTCTGGCTACTGCCTCCGATATCCTGAAGACGCAGGTAAACTCCACCACCCTTCAGCTGTGTCAGGCCACAGACCAGATCATCAACATGGGGAAGAGCTTTCCCGCCCATAGCGCCACACAGACCAAGTTGGAGATGGAGCTCCAGGACCTGAGGCAGCAGCTGATTGCTCACGGCGCTCGGAATGAAAGTCTTGCTGAGGAGAGCTCAACACGAGCAGCCCAAAACGAAGCCTTGAAGAAACAGGCGGCGGAGAACTCTGCGGAGAACGCTGCTCTGGCTGCGGAGAACAAGTCTCTGAGGAAGCAGCTGTTGGAGAGTGCGTCCGAGTGCTCTGCTCTGGCTGCCATGTACAACATCCTGAGGACGCAGGTCAACTCCACCACCTCTCAGCTGTGTCGAGCCACAGAGGAGATCATCTGTGTTGGGAAGAACTTGGATGCAAGAGGCACAAGACAGACCCAGTTGGAGATGGAGCTTGAGGACCTGCAGGAGCAGCTGGTTGCTCACAGTGCTCAGGATGAGAGTCTTGCCGACTCAAGAGCGGTGGAGAACGCTGCTGAGGACCAGCCTCTGAGGAAGCAGGAGTCGGGGAGTGCATCTGGATACTCGGCTCCGACCGTCGTCAACAAAAATCTGAGGAGGCCGTTGAATTCCCCAACTTCTAATCTGCGCAAGATCCAAGAGAAGAACACCTACACGCAGAACTCAGATACAAGCCAGACTAAGATGGAGATAGAACTTGAGGATCTGAAGAAGACAATTGCCGCTCACTGGACTCAGAACAAAGAGCTTGTTGAAAAGCAGGTTTGTGGGATCTCTGCGGAGAACGGTTCTGTGGCTGAGGGAAACAGGGTGTCAGGAAGTGCAGCAGAGTCCCCTTCTATTGCCGTCAATCATCTGGAGAGGCAGCTGGATTCCGACACTCTGGATCTGCATCAAGTCCAAGACAAGAACCTCTACGTGCCGTGGAACTTGGAAGCCCGACAAACTAAGATTGAGGCAAAACTTGACGATCTGAAGAGAGAAGTGGCCGCTCAGCTGAAGCAGAGCAAATACTTTCCAGTGGGAAATGCTACTCTGGAGGAACAGACGACGGACAACACGGTGTCCGAATCCTCCGGTCGGACAGACCGTCTGAGGAACCCGCTCGGTCCCACGAGCGCTCAGCTGCCCAAAGACGGGGGGAAGACTTTGGGCGCAGAAAGCACCACACGGACCGAGCTGGAGACAGAGCTCGGGGATCTGAAGAGGCAGCTGCTCGCTCATGTTGCTCAGAATGAAAATCTCCTCGAGGAAAACTCAACATTAGCTTCGGAAAATCTATTCCTGAGGGAGCAGGCTGCCGAGACCTCTGCCGAGAACGCTGCTCTGGCTGCCGAGAACGAGGCTCTGAAGAAGGAGATTTCGATGAAGACTGAAGAATTCTCTTCTCTCTGTGCCATGACCCAAAAGCTGAAAGGGCAGGTGAACACCACTTTCTCTCAGCTGTGTCGAGTGCGACAGGTGTTGTTCTACATGAGAACCTTGGACGCGGGAAGCACCCGACAACCCGAGATGGAAACCGAGCGAGAGGAGGTGGCGACGCCGGTGAAAGAGGAGGGCGAGAAGGTCTCCCCTCCCGCCGCTCTGCCGCTCAAGCACAAGGAAGAAGGCCTGCTGGTAGACAACCCGTGGACAGGGAGGTTTGAGGGTCTGAAGAAGAGCTGCGAAGAGGAAACCAGGCTGAGCCTCCTCAAACAGGGGGCCTGCCTGCAGCAGATCGAGCGTCTGAAAGATCAGATGAAGACGATAAAGGAGGGGATGTCGGCTCTACAGGACGAGACGCTGAGGAAAGAGTCCAAGAAGGATGAAGACATTGAACATTTGGTCCTGAAGAACACAGTGCTACAGGTATGTCCATCAGCTGTTTGGTTTGATTTAAAGGTGCAGTGTGTAAGGTGTGGTGACCTCGAGAGGTGAAGTCGCGCGTTGTGTCCATCAGCTCAGCCTCGCTCTTCTGAACCTGTGGTCGACTTCAGTTGTTGTTAAACTCAAAAGATGTTTAGAATGTCCACTTTTAAAACTTGTAAAAACATGGCTGCCTCCATAGAGAGGAGCCACTCCTCATGTAAATATACATTAAAGGGCTCATTTAAGGGTAATGGGGAAAAAATATCCGTTTAGGTAACTATAAATTCATGAAAATGTCAGTAAGTCATTATTTTGCAATATTTTTGTAAGTGACAAAAACAACCGAAATCGTACACACTGCACCTTTAAATATGATCTATAAACAAATAATAAAATACGTCCACTTTTACTACTGTAAAAACATGGCCGCCCCCGTAGAGAGGAGCCACTCCTCATGTAAATATACATTAATGGGCTGATTTTAGTGTGATGAAAAAAAAACATTTACGTGATGAAATACTCGTGAAAATGTCAGTATGTAATTGTTTTGTCGTATTTTTAGAAGAACAAAAATGACACGCTGCACCTTTGTAGGATTTATGGATTCCCATGGGTGGAATGGGGATATAACAGTATTGATGGTTTCCATATTTTGATGATTTTCTACAGTAGCCAAGTATGGACAAAAACAAAGAGTGGCTTTAGAGAGGGAGCAACATTGTACACACTGAACCTTTCAGGGGTTCGTGTCACATTGAAACGTATCTGTCGTTTCAGGAAATCTCCCTCCGGAGCCAAGCCTACAAGGCCAAGGTGAAAAAACAGGAGCGTGAGCAGAAGCAGAGGACGAAGCGAGAGAGGAGAGAACAGCTGGAGAGGGAGAAGGAGGAGAGGAGGAAGGTGGAAAAGCAGAGGAAGAGGGAGGAGCAGGAGACGAGGGAGGAGGAGAAGCAGACGCAGAGAGGGATGAAGTCGCTGGTGGAGCAGCTGGAGAGGAGGATGGAGAGAATGAAAGGGAAGGGAGGGAGGAGGGAGACGAAGGGGGCGGAGCTGCCCGAGCGAGGGATGAGGATGGAGGCAAAGCTGCTGGATGGACACAAGAGAGAGGAGGAGGGAGAGGAGAGCGAGAGATGATGGAGGATTTGGGTTTTCTGCCTGACTCCGCCCACTCCCTCTCCTCATGTTACGTCATGTCAGCCATGTTTGTTTTGTTTTTTTTATACATATAAAGCAGTGATTTTCGACCACGTGAAAGAAGGTCAGGTGTGCTGTGGGAAATCATCCAATTCTACTGAATGGGTCTAAAAAATGTGAAAAGTGATCAATTAATATCTATAAATAATGTGCCATTGATGAGTGTCTGTGCTGTACTCTCTTTCAAAGTAATGCTGCGCCCCCCGGAGGATCGCATTTGAATGACTACGTTTGTTGTCAGAGTTTTGGAATGTACTTTTTGAGCAGATAAAAGCCAAAACAGATCACAGGCAACACATCAGAGCAAAAAACATCAATAGGCAACAGCTTGAAGCCAAACTAGATTATACAAGTGGGAGGAAGACCAAAGGTATTCTTTTATTCTCACACATATGAGCGATAAACAAACAACTGACATTGGGAGGCAAACACATGGAGAAAATCATCAACTTTCCAAATATATCGTATAGTAAAAACACCTCTTGTGCTTCATGGACGGATACAAATCTTAGAAATTTAATTTGACAGACAATGTGATGGATGTTCATCAGCAGCTCGTTCATATATGAGCGCTATCATTTCCGTGTATGAAGTGCATTTTTAAATCTGTGATATGAGACAGGACTTCTGTGAAAACATGAAGGTCTGTACCTGAGCAGAGCTCCGATCAGCTTGGTGACATTTTCAGATGTCTGGATCACGATGATGGGCTTGGAGAGAACCTGAGAGAGATCCATCTGGAAGACAAAGGGACAGAACTGAAGTTAATAGAGAGGTTCAACAGAAGGTTCTGGCCCAGCTCATACTGCTCACAAAAGAAACCAGGATCAGGAGAGGAAATAGGATCCACAGAAGCTTTACCTCAGTGACAGAGTTCTGGTTCAGAGCCAGGATGATGAGCGCCGAAGCTCCGAGGACCAGGGCTCGTTTCATCTTTAACGAGGGAGAAACACTGGTTCACATCTTAGTCGCTTAAATAATACATTTAGAAAAACACCTCAGGTGACGCACACTCACTTTATTGACCATTCCATCGGCAAAGGACTCCTGGTTTCCAGTCGACGCTTTACTGTCGTCCATCTCCACCGGCACCACCCCGATCCACGGCTCCTGCTCGGCGCCATCGTCTTCAACGTGCCCTTCGCTCAGCTGCGTCTCTTCATCCACCACCTGAGGAAAGACAACAAGGATGTAAGTTCCTCTAAAGAGGCTCACGATCTCCAGGAGGCTGCCGGCTCATGTCGAGCTGGATCACCAGTAAATGTGAGAGGAGCTCGGGACTCATCGTGGATGGTGAACCATGAGATAACACTGAATCTAAGGGGCCGTCTTCTCAGGTCCAGCATCCACCAATGAGATGTGGAGGTCAACTGCTGTGGATTTCTCCAGGCCGGAGTGAACACCAGTGATCAGCAGTTACAGAGGCTGATGGCAACATTTGGAAGTTGTATATATTTGCAGAAAGAAAACTACATAGAAAAACATTCCATACATATTTTTGAATATCAATTTTAATCAAGAATAACACAGGAAGCGGTTCTCTTATGTTTCACAAGATAATCTCAATAAAAGATTGTACGAAAACAAACATAAAAGTATGAAAGCATAAATATAGCTCCCGGATTTATGTAATAGAGAGACAGACAGACAGACAGACAGACAGGTATGCTGTATATCAGAGATCTAGCTTAATTGATATTATGTTTATTTTCCAAATGAGTTCATAAAACATTTAGTCTAGAAAAGTAAAAAACTTAAATTTACCAAAACAATGTTTTAGGGGTTATGAAAGTAGAGATTCATGTTTTGTTTTTAATTCTCCAAAACACAACAACAATAATAATACTAATACTAAAAAGTCAAATAATAATAATAATAACAATAATATTAATACGATTCCAAGTGTAAACAAGCGATGGTCATGTAGACGGAGTGTTTGGACGATAGAGCTGCGCTACAACGTTTCACCACTAGATATCAATAAATTGTACAGTCCTTTGGATAACAGGCAACACATGAGGTGACTTCAAACTTTGATCTGTCTCCTCTTTGAACTCTTTAATCACTCACATGTTTTAGCTTTCAACAAATGTGCTTTGAAATACAAGAACGCGCTGGAACCAGTGTCTTCAAAGGAGCAGTGTGTAGGAGTTACTGATACCTAGTGGTGAAGTTGGAAGGCGATGGTAAAAACACCCTCACCTCATCCTTCCCTTCCAAACTTGAGGGAAGCCATAAGGTAAGGTCTCAATCATGTCCATTCTGGGACACCGTACTCAAATAGTGGTGCAACATGGTGGTGTCAACAAATACTTGATATGAAGTGTATATATAAAAGGCAATGGACATTAGTGTCATTCCATTCTTATTAACTCACAAACACATACGAATCGTTTTCCAAGCTTCATTCCAGTCATTAAGAGTCGAAAATAATTCCACTCAAATTTGACACACTGGACCTTTAATCCGAGCCCCACAACAGTGACTCACCAGCACGAGCTCTCCGTCCAGCTCCTCCCGGCCCCCGGGGCCCCTGCTGCCGCCGCTGGGCTCCACCACCTCGCCCTGGAGCAGAGCGCTGACACCGGATCGCTGCTCCAGGAAAACCTCCACCTGAGCCACCAGCTCCGCCGCCACCTGCTGCCCCGGCCCCCGCAGCAGCAGCAGCAGAGGGGGCAGCGTCACCCACAGACAGCGGCAGCAGCAGCGGCCCAGAGACGGAGTCATGGTCCGAGGAAGGAGCGCAAGGAAATAATCAAATATAAATAAATACATAAACACTGGTCAGGTTTCAGCCATTGTTTTGGTTTTTTAAAAGGAGGGTGATGGCGTTTTTGACCGCGCTGGGAGAATGTAAACAAGCAGGGGCGACTTCCGGGTTCAACCGGAAGTATTGGGGAAGTTATGTCTTGATACACCGAGTTTGTTATTTTAATGTTCCTATCGACCGGAGGTTGTTCAATATTCGCGAGGGCGAACATGTCTGTTTTCTGTTCTTTGCACGAAATATTTTAATGTAAATACAGAAAAAAATATCTGATCTTTCCCAGGAGGACCGTTAGGTTGAACCGTAAGTTATCTACGGTAGCCCTCATAGCACAAATACCGTCACTCACAGCACTTGGCATTTCACGTTTTAATAATTCAATTATGAAAATAAATTGTGATGTTCCTTTAACTTCTTTTTTCATTATTTTCAGGGGCATAAACTGTGTCAATAATAATGAAAATAATCACGCATTTGATCTATAATGGCAAAGTAGTAGAGACAAAATAATAATGTTCATGTTTTGTGTTTGTTGTTTCAAGACAACATTGTGTTCTTGTTGAATTGTAATCGTCGTTTTAGAAATGTCGAATTTTTATTATAATTTACGTAATTTAAGAAATACAAATATTCACTTCTCCGCCTCTGCATGAACAGTAAATATTAATATCCTTACACAAGTTTCCTTATAGAACAGATTATATTACCAGTACGTTGTTTTTAAAATAGACACAAAACCTCAGCGTGAATATCATGTTTTCATAAACTCTTATAAAAGTCATGGAAATAAAGCAGCGTCTGTCCGTTGGAAAAATGGGCGGGGCTAAGCCTTCTCTCCGCTTGGTGTTTTTCCGCTCAGAGTGACACGTCTTTCTATTTCCCCTATCTTTGGCACAGTCAGCTGATAGAGAGATAAGGAGAGATAGAGAGGGAGGGAGGGAGCGGGAGGAGAGAGACCGGAGTGTGTTTACATGTGTGTTTCCACCTGCAGCCCTGAGCTCCGGCAGCGGACCGAGAGACGAGGACAACGCCGAGGAGGGAAGGAGCATCCCGGACAAGAGGCGGAGGAGGGGACGGTGAAAACGGGAGGAAACGATCAGAGATCAATTCAGCTCCGTCACATCAGCTGATCAGATCCCAGACATGAGCGGAAGAGTCGGAGACCTGAGTCCCAAACAGACCGAGGCTCTTCAGCAGGTAAATACAAATAACCAGCAATCTTAATCATAATAATAGATCAATGTATTTTTTTTTATAATAGAAGAGTAATAACTGAACATGTGCTGTGAATATAATTAATATAATTATACTATAAAAAATAAATAATCAGATAATAATAATAGTAATACTAATACTACTACTACTAATAATAATAATACTAATACTAATAATAATAACAGTAATGATGATGATGATAAAATAGCAGTAATTCATAAATCTAATCTAAGTGATGATATTACAAATATAGAGAGATATTACTACAATTGTAATTGGATAATAACTATACGGTACAAAAATGTCATTCTACAATGTCGTCCTCTCTTCCTGGTTGCGCTGTCATGGTTACGTAACAGCCAATCAGGCACCACTTTGATGATCCACCCTTTTCATAGTGTTAAAAAGCTGCCGATCATGATCGTTCATTAGATTGAAGATCATTTCCCTGTTAAATGTATCGATTTATTTCCAACTTAAAGTTGAGAAGGAAACGTAATATTTGGATTGAACAGACCAGAATAAATCAGATCGACTGTTGGAAACTTGACTTGAATTTCCATCTTAATGAAAATCAACACAACCATCAGTTTTCCAGGTTACATTCAAAAGAGCATAGTTATTAAATTGAGTGTTAATCATTTGCGACTTTAGTTTGACTGGAGGGGAAGTTTGTATTTAGATGAGGTGAATTACATGAAGTCTGTGGACACAGGAAATGAGTTATTTCTAACAGCAGATTGGATTTGGTTTGGACGAGACGTCTGAAACAGGAAATATTAATGTCATGTGATGACACAAGGTTTTGGAGGATTGTGTGAACTGGGAAAGTTCCAGTGGGATGAAGAAAAGTTTCATCACCTACTGGATCAATCTAAAGGCTTTGTTGTTCCAAACCTCACTAATGCTCTTAATTGTTGTGGGAGTTAATCCCTGAAACTGGTTTTTACAAGCCTGTAATAAGCGATATAATTATTTAAATCACATGCAAAATGTTGACCAAAATAATGACAATCTTTTCTCATATTTGAATATTTTTTGCTTTGTGTATATGTGCGGTGATATGTACCGTTTACCTTTGGGAGCATTGTTAACTAACACCTAATGTCAATATTGAATAATTATAAAAAGAAAAAAAAAAGTCAAATTGTACTTGAAGCATCAAAGTTTTTAATCTTCAAGATTTTCCCAGCTGATTCTAATAAACTTTTCCGTAACATTTCTTTTCCTTCCTTCCTCTTCCTCTGCAGTTTCGAGAGAGGATACAAGACATTCTTCCTCAACTTCCTGCTCAGCATGACCACTTCCTGTTACGCTGGCTCCGAGGTGGGTTAGCTCCTCTTCATGTTATATTTTTATTACCAAGCAAACATTTTCATCAGTAAGTTTACAAAAACTTAAACTACTTAAAGGAGCATTAGGGACCATTTAAAAATGCTTGTTTATAGCGACACCTGTGGCAGTGAAGTAAAATGTAGTTAGCATTATGTCTGTTGCTCACTCGCGCAGCCATGCTAGCACCTGTTCGTCATCCACCAGCGAAACGAAAACAACAATAACAAACCCAGATCCAGCGGTCAGATCTTGGTAGAGACGCCGCCCGCACACGTGAAACACGCCTCATACATGTCACAGCCATGTTGTTATTATTTCTGATCTCAGGTTCAGACAAGTTGGGTGGAATTATCCCTGTGAGGGGATGAGGGGATTTTTCAAATCATACTTACAAACGATCACATTTTTACAAAGATCACCAAAGCTACAAACAGAAAGCAGAGTGAGTCTTTCAAAACTCTTCCTTCCATCGTCCTTCTCCTTTTGTGGTTCATGTCTGCTTCTCTTTGTTTGCTCTCAAGTCGTGTTGTTTTCGTTTGGCGTGAAACATGAGGCTGAAACCACGACTGAAATCTGAACCTGCTCACACCGGAAACCTGGGACAAGCACCGCCCGATTGTTGTGCGCTCAGACAGAGTAGCTGAGATTAAAGCAGGACTCTGTGTATCGAGCTAATCCAGAGATTAACCCATTAAAAGGTGACAGCGATGAGGCCGCAGCTCGTCTGCCTGGAGACGCTGAGCAGCGCTGTGCTCCTCTGGAAACTCACGTGGTTTCAGCAGAAGAATCTCCAAGTGTCAGAGAGTTGTTCTCTGTGATGCCGAGGCTTCGAGTGGACGAGCACAGACAGGGAGGGGTCTGTGTCTGTCAATGGAAACATGGAAACATGGAAACATGGCCGCCGCTCCAGCACAAGGGAACAGTCCATTCATTGATCTGAAGAGAATGGCCCGGGGTCGCTCACAGCCAGTGTTAGTGATTGATGGTACAATAACTACATAATTGGTGGAGGCACACACACACACACACACACACACACACACACACACAGTGGACATACAAACATACGATGGAGGCCTCAACCAACAAAAGAGGAATTCAGTTACATCATATGTTGCAGAAATGCTGCTTAGCCTGAACCAATCAAACCGCGACCCAACAAATACTCAGTTGTTTGCATGAGCCAATCAAATCCTGTGAATGCGAACATACGTCCTGACGTCAGATTGAACCTCGAGGAAGGAGCCTGGTGTGGTTGGTTGGTTGGTTGGTTTTATAATTGGTTGGTTGGTTTAAATGTCAGTAGATTGATTGGTTTGTTGGTTGGTGGGTTAGATGGTTAGGTGTTCAGTCAGTTGGTTGGTTGGTCAGTTGAATTGTTGGTTGGTCAGTAAGTCAGTCAGGTGGTCGGTTGGTTGGTCAGTTAGATGGATGGATTGTTGGTTGTTCTGTCAGTTGAATGGTTGGTTGGTTGGTTGGTCAGTAAAACAGATGGATCGTTGGTTGGTTGGTAAATTATCAGTTGATTAGTTGGTTGGTTGGTTGTTCAATCAGTGGATTGGTTGGTCGATCGGTCGGATGGTTGGTCAGTTAGATGGATTGTTGATTGGTTGGTCGATCGGTCGGATGGTTGGTCAGTTAGATGGATTGTTGATTGGTTGGTCGATCGGATGGTTGGTCAGTTAGATGGATTGTTGATTGGTTGGTCAGTCGGTCGGCTGGTTGGTCAGTTAGATGGATTGTTGATTGGTTGGTCAGTCGGTCGGATGGTTGGTCAGTTAGATGGATTGTTGATTGGTTGGTCGATCGGTCGGATGGTTAGTCAGTTAGATGGATTGTTGATTGGTTGGTCGATCGGTCGGATGGTTGGTCAGTTAGATGGATTGTTGATTGGTTGGTCAGTCGGTCGGATGGTTGGTCAGTTAGATGGATTGTTGATTGGTTGGTCGATCGGTCGGATGGTTGGTCAGTGAGATGGATTGTTGATTGGTTGGTCGATCGGTCGGATGGTTGGTCAGTTTGATGGATTGTTGATTGGTTGGTCGATCGGTCGGATGGTTGGTCAGTGAGATGGATTGTTGATTGGTTGGTCAGTCGGTTGGTTGGTTGGTTGTTTGGTGTCTTTGTTGGATGATTACTTGAGATTACAGATCCACTGAGACACGACCAACGACAACAACAACCACCACACTCCTCTTCTTCTCAAACTCTTCTACAAACAGTACATGTAAACTTTAGCGTTAAAGGTGCAGTGCGTAAGACATCGTTCATTTTTGTCACTTCTATTGGTAGAAAAAAAATACAAACATATACAAACATTTACATACCAACATTTTCATGATTACTTTAATGTAATTTTGTTCCCAATTCCCTCAAATGAGCCCATCGATGTATATTCACACGAGAGGTGGCTCCTCTCTACGGGGGCCGCCATGTTTTTACAGTCGTAAAAATGGACGTACTAAACATCTTTTGAGTTTTAATCACAACTGAAGTCGACCACAGCTTCTCCTCATGTTCAGAAGAGTGAGGGTGAGGTGATGGATACAACGTGCAACTTCACCTCTAAAGGTCACCACATCTTACACACTGCACCTTTAAACAACAGAGTAAATGACATGGCTTCACTCTGTTATTGTCTTTAAACCTCAAGACACTGAAAAATCGAGAGTTGGGAGGTTAAAGTTTCAAAGGTTTCAAACCTTGTACATTTGGAGGCGGATCTTAAATAAGAACAAACACTCGACGGAGGAATCTGTGAATGTAGAGAACTGATCTATGGAGTGACCTTCACTCTTCACCCAAAACAACATGTCTCCGTCTCTGTCTCCTTCTGCCTCGACCAGACTAAGATAAAGATGGTTTGTGACATCACCTGTAGGTTTCTGCAGAGTCCTTATGAGCCGGTTCACTCGTCGGCCATTTTGCTGATACTCAACTCCTCCTACTTCCTGGTTCATCCAGGAACCGGGCAAAGTGGCAGAGCACAGGTAGAGCTGGGGGCGGGCCCATGGTGCTGCCACAGCCTCGACAGAAGGTCGGCCCAGGTGTCACTCAAGAAGCCACCCCCCTTAATTATGCGACAATTTCAAACCTGGGTGAAATAAAAATAAGCCCCGCCCCCTGTACAGTTGTTACGGGAAAAGATGTCACTGATTGAGACCAAAACTGTAGTTTGTAGCAGACTTGAAACATGTTTCATTCTCCTCTGAAGTTGAACATTTTAACATGGGAGTCTGTGGGGATTGACTCACTTTTGGTGCCAGCCTCAAGTGGCCACCCTGTGAACTGCACATCAGCCATGGAGGTTGCAGCCCCGTCTGTACCTCAGGGTCAACGCGGGGCCTCGAGGTCACGGTTCAGTTCACAGAGGCTCAGTCACTGTCGCTGAATCCTCTGCTGCAGGAAGTTGTGAGTGTAAAGCTGCCGGGATAATCACCTCACACACACTGTGTGTGTGTGTGTGTGTGTGTGTGTGTGTGTGTGTGTGTGTGTGTGAGTGAGTGAAGGTGCCGAAAAGGACACACGCACACACACTGGAGTTTATAGACGTTATGTCATTTAAAATGAAAGAAATTCTCGATGGAGTTTCAGTCATAAACTTATCTTGTTTACCATCTCTGTTGGTTTTCTGTAACAGCTCTTTGACTCTATTCATCAAAGGATTATTGAGTGTGAAGATGCTCAAACTAATGATCAAATGAATGAAATAAATCAGTTGTACGTAGTTGAAACATTTGCATCTGATGAACCTGAGTTTATGTTTGAGAGACAAAGACAGACTTTAGTCAAATTGCTTCACTGTCTGTTATCACATAGAATCTCTCTTCCTCTTTGTAGTTTCGAGGGAAGTGGTTAATTATTATTTTTATATTATCTGGATCTGTTTTTCTTCTCTCAACAGTTATTTTCAAGTCCTTCATTTCACAGCCTGATCATTGACTTACTTATATTATAGAGGAGACAATTAGAACAATGTCTTTTTTGTCAGTTACTGTGATTTTCTCTATTTTCTCATTTCCCAAATCATCCAAATGATCTTATTTTATTCTCAATCCATTTCATTTTCTTACAATTATTTGCAAAATTAAACAAAAAAACACAGATTTCTTACTTATATGCCAATCCTGGTGAATTGAATGACATTAAAAAAGCGGCATGATTGACTCAAATGTTCAATGGATGTTACGCGTCTCGTTATCTTCCGTTGTAAAAACCGTAAACACTGATAAACCTCTTCATAGTCTCTCCGAGCACGTTTGGTTTCCCCCGTTAACACTGAACCTAGTTTCCCTTCTTATCCTTGTTGAGGGTTACGGACAAAGAATATCAGCAAGGCTGTTTAGAACTACACTTTGTGAATGTGGGTGACGGGGCTGGAGACGACCGTGAGCCAAGACGGATGACAGAGTGTCCTGGGGCAAGACATTAAAGTCACGGCGCGAGACGAAATACAGACGAACCCTGTGCGACAGAGCGATGAGCCGCTCGGCTTCTGAAACCTACAGCCCTGAACATGTGACACGGTCCGGTGGAGTGACTCTGACTTCTGTTTTTCAGCCAGAAACTTCAACGTGCAGAAGTCGGAGGCCATGCTGCGAAAGGTAAACACACCTCCACGCTCTCTGAGAGCAGACGGGGAATAGAACACATGTCCTCCCGTCTCTCTGACTCTGTCTCACCTGTGAAAGTCCAGTGACCTCGGCTCACTCTGCTCAGGAGTGGCAGCAGATTACAGAGACACTGAGTCATCGCCTGAACATCAGATAAAGATGATACCGGCCTCTGAGCTTTAAAGGAACTGATTTATGGCCACTAGGGGGAGGAGCCACAGAATCACACATGGGCAGAACTCACCTCTTCTTATTAACCTGTTCGTGGCTGCTCCCTTTATTCTAAATCAGTGAACTACAAAATTACTCATGATAAAAAATAACGTGCGTTTGCATATAGGGTTAAAGGTGCAGTGTGTGTGATTTGGGTCATTTTTGTTACTTCTAAAAACATTACATACTAATATTTTCATGAATTTATAATCACCTTAACGTTTTATTCTTTTCAGTGACCCTTCATTGAGCCCATTTATGTAAATTAACACAGGGAGAGGGTCCACTCTACGGAGGCCGCCATGTTTTTACAGTAGCCCCTCAGAATGTTGAGGGTGAGGCGAAGGATACAACATGCAACTTCACCTCTAGATATCACCAAATCTTACACACTGCACCTGTAAGTTATTTAATTATGCTATGAGTCTTTGAGCATGTGTGAGCATGTGTGAGCATGTGTGAGCATGTGTGTGTGTGTGTGTGTGTGTGTGTGTGTGTGTGTGTTTACAGCAACTGATCCCCCTCCAGCTGACAGGACAGGTTTTAAATGATCGACTCTCTAAAGGCTCCTGTAAGCCACTTAATTCACAGCTACATTGTGCCTGGGCGGATCTGTCGCCATGGCAACAGAGTCCGTCTTGACTCGACACCCACTCACCTTTAAACGCCCATGTCCAAAAATGCGTGTTTCTAGTGACACATGTGGCTTTGAAGGGTAATGCAGCCGTGCAAATGAATTACAATGCATCGCACAAGCCAGAAAAGCTCCAGCTAGCAAAGCTAGACCGAGTCGTTTAGCTAGCTATTCTGACCTTTGACCTTTGGGCTGACAGCTTGTAAGCGTGTCCATTTCTAAGCTAATGCAGAGGGTCGGCGCTGTATCAGAGTTAGCTAGCTAAAGACCCGACGGGATGGAACCGCCTTCGAAAATTGACGTGAAACGTTTGCAGAAAACATTTGCATAACCATCATTGCCATTTTCTAATTCAGCGTCCACCATGTCTTTCAGCACCTGGAGTTCAGGAGACACATGAAAGTAGACACGATCATCAGTGAATGGCGCCCTCCAGAGGTCAAAGCCCACACACACGTAGCATGGAGCGCTCTGTCCTTACAGTAAGCGCAGAGTGACGCAGTGTTTGCTGTCTGCAGGTGATCGAGCGCTATCTGTCGGGGGGGATGTGTGGTCACGACCGCGACGGCTGCCCCATCTGGTACGACGTGATCGGACCCGTGGACCCGAAAGGCCTCTTCCTGTCCGCCTCCAAACAAGACTTCATCAAGTCCAAGATCAGAGACTGTGAGATGCTGCAGCACGATTGTGTCCTGCAGTCGCAGAGGGTGAGGCCCTGCAGGGTTTCGGGGGGGGGGGGGGGGGC
>JAFBJT010108505.1:49383-63201 GCA_016785325.1 Chascanopsetta lugubris
GGGTGGATGTGGATCCTGTGGTTCAGGGTGGATGTGGATCCTGTGGTTCGGGGTGGATGTGGATCCTGTGGTTCGGGGTGGATGTGGATCCTGTGGTTCAGTGAAGCTGGTTAGTGGTGTATCCTCTGGGGACCATGAACGTCAGCGTGTATCTTCATGGTGATCCATCATCTGCTCAGGTTTTTCTGTCGACAGTGACCTGATGATGTCATCGTCTCTGGAGAGGTGAGGGGGATTGTGGGTAATTCATCTTTGAAGTGTGACCAGGTTCCAGAGGAAAGACCTGGACCTGACCCCCAGGACCAGGAGGAGCCGGACTGATGGTTCACACACAGACACACACACACACACACACCCGCACACACACACACACGCACACGCACACACGCACACACACACGCACACGCACACACACACGCACGTCGTCCTTCAGCCTGCTTCCTTCTGTAAATGTCACGAGTCACTGAGATAAAACAACCTCATGATTCACCTTCATCGTCTTTAATGAGAAGACAAAAGGACTCATTAGCTACACAGATGCCACACCCCCCCCCACACACACACACACACTTTCACACACACACACACACTTTCACACACACACTTTCACACACACACACCAATTATTTTCTCATGTTGTTTCACAGCTTTAGATTCCTGAACTGATTCAGAGGAGACAGGTGAGTGAGTGTGTGAGGGTGAGGATGAAGATGAGGATAAAGAGGATGATGAGGGTGAGGATGAAGATGAGGATAAAGAGGATGATGAGGGTGAGGATGAAGATGAGGATAAAGAGGATGATGAGGGTGAGGATGAAGATGATTGTGAGGATGAAGATGAGGATGATGAGGGTGAGGATGATGAGGATGAAGATGATTGCGATGATGAAGATGAGGATGATGAGGGTGAGGATGAAGGTGAGGATGAGGATGAAGATGAGGATGATGAGGGTGAGGATGAAGATGAGGGTGAGGATGAAGATGTGGATGAAGATGAGGATGATGAGGGTGAGGATGAAGATGAGGATGATGAGGATGAAGATGAGGATGATGAAGGTGAGGATGAAGATGATGATGAGGGTGAGGATGAAGAATAGCAGATATAAAAGTCATCAAAAGAGTCATGGGGAAACGTCTTCAGGACATTTGGTCCATGGTCCAATCACTGAGCTCCTGTGCTTAGCTCCGCCCCCGTTGTCCGGGGCAGCAGCAGAGGACGATGGACAGATGTTCAGAGACCTCGTCCGTCACGGCTCGTAAACCCCGCTCAGCGACAACAAAACCCTGACCTCCGACCCCTGACCCCTGACCTCTGACCCCTGACCTCTGACCCCTGACCTCCGACCTCTGACCCCTGACCTCCGGCCCCTGACCTCTGACCCCTGACACACAAGAAGCCGTGTGTCTCCTCTTCTCTTAGGGGGCTGAGAGTCTGGCGGTGACCATGGCGACACCGAGTGACACGGACGAGTCAAATAACAAATGTGGTCGTCGCTCACCTGTGGAGCTCAGGAGGGGGAGGAGTCTCCTCACCATCATTCGGGTGTCTCTAAGCTCCTCCTCCTTTTTCTGTCCACGCCCCCTCCCCAGTTCCACAGGAATTGTTCCATTCTTTTTTTGTTGGATTTTCAGAGCTGTGATTGGGTGAGAATCTGAACCCTAAACAAGATGTAGGCCCCGCCCACATAGCAGAGCTCTCTGATTAAACAACTGGTTCAGTGTTGTGATTGGACTTTTGGACACATCACAACACGTGTGTTTGTATGAACACGTGTTTGTATGAACACGTGTGTTTGTATGAACACGTGTTTGTATGAACACGTGTTTGTATGAACACGTGTTTGTATGAACACGCGTGTTCATACAAACACACGTGTGTTTGTATGAACACGTGTTCATACAAACACACGTGTGTTTGTATGAACACGTGTTCATCAGTTTGTTAGGTAAACAACTCACGGCGCAAAACACCTCCAAAAACATAACATCCTGTGATAAACTCGCGGTGGTTAAAGACCCATTCCTCGACTTCTCCAAATGTAAATGCACTCTCCTTGGTTCAGGCTGAGGAGCTGCAAAGTGACTCCCGGCGCCGGAGAAGAACGACTGGGCTGCTCTCGCTTCGTCTCTTAAACACCTCGGTTTCATGCTCTTCACGCCGCCGCACCTCCGCCTAACGGGAGGCGTCGACGGATCGCCAGCTGAAGAATTAACATAAAAGCCCGGTTACTTCCTGACATCACTCCAGGCAACCCTTCCTCCGGTGACAGCACTCAGCCGGGTTTTAAAGGACACACGCTCCGAGGAGGGATGTTTACAGCGCAGAGCAGATGAAGGCACAGACGGCACAAACAGCCAGACTTTCATAATTAACTATGGGAGGGGAGGTCGATGGCGCCATTTGTTTCCGTGGTTAAATTGCTAAAGAAAGAGCGTTTACGGAGGCTGGGACGACGAAAGCGTGCGTGTGTGTGTGTGTGTGTGTGTGTGTGTGTGAGACACGAGAGGAAAGTTAACACGCTTTGATGGACACGTCTTCCTCAGACGAAAACGTTGAGACATCTTACAAATCACACGTGAGAGGAAACATATGTGGGACGACGTCAGGGAGGGAGGATTGAAATCATTCACTCTAACTCTGTTCAGTGGAACACAAAGTTGCGAGCGCGACTTCACAATGAGACGAGGGAAAGAACTTTCCTTCATTTTCAAATCAAAAAGTCTGTATATGCAAACAACGGAGAGTTAAAGTTCCTGCAATAGAATTAAAGGTGCAGTGTGTACGATTTGGTGACATCGAGAGGTGAAGTCGCACGCTGGATCCATCGCCTCACCCTCACTCACCCTTCTGAACATGCGGGAGAACCTGTGGTTGACTGCAGTTGTCAATGAAGCTCAAATGATGTTTAGTACGTCCAATAAGGACAACTGTAAAAACATGGCGCCCCCCCCCCCCCCCCCCCCCCCCCCCCCCCCCCCACCCCCCCCCCCCCCCTCCCCCCCTCCCACGCCGCCCCCCCCCAGAGAGGACCCGCTCCCCATGTGAATATACGTTAATGGGCTCATTTAAGGGTCAAGAGAAAAGATAATACGTTTAGGTGATTGTGAAGTCATTCAACTGTCAGCATGTCATTGTTTTGTGATATTTTTAGAAGTGACAAAAATGACCAAAATCATACACACTGCACCTTTAATATGTGGACTCATCGTTCGATTCCCGACGATACGAATCGAATATTTAAAGGAAATATAAAAAACAGCAAGTTTAAAAAGAAATCACATCCCTTTTCTTCCAAATGCACAGAAAGTCACCATGACCTTGAACTTTGACCTCTGGCAACCACAGTCCACTCAGTTCCTCTTTGGGTCCGAGTCAATGTAGAGCAAACGTTGAAGTCATTCCCTCAGAGGCTTTTTGAACTGCTGCCTTCACAAGCTCACATTTAAACATGACTTTCAAATCACTTCTTCACATCTTTGATTCACATTTGAAATGCAATAAATCCTCAAGGCCCTCTTTAAATATTAGGTTCCATGGGCTTGACCTTTGACCTTTAACCTTTGACCACCAAAAATGAATCCCTCCTGGTTTGAGTGACCAGATGCAGCGAATTTGAATTTTGATTCCCTCAAGGCATTTTACAAGATATATATCATTTAAAAAAGAAATTAGAGACAAAAGCCCATCAGGTCTCCAGCCACTGAGAAATATAAACATGCAAGACGCGCGTCCTGATCAGATTGAACCGCCGCCGTACATCTGATGAATCACTTTGATTGCCGTTTCCATTTCATTTCAAAGTCAATAGAATTATTATTGAATCTTGATAATTGTTATTGCACCGACGCCCACTGTTTCTGTTGATTGTTTATTTTAAAAGTCTGCAGAAGCTAATCGATACACTGTGTATACACTGTGTATTCTTTGGCACCAGTTGTTGAGAGGAGGAAGACAGAGACAGACGTACACACACACACACACGCACACACACACACACACACACACACCCACACACACACACACAGAGGCAGAGGCAAACAAAGCGTCAGTGCAGACAGGTCCCAGAGTTTGGAGGCAGCCAGTGGGTGGAAATGACTGACAGCTCGGATTGTATCTGTGCCCGGACGTTTATTTTTCTGGGTTTTAAGCAGGTGAACATTTTAGAAAACAAACAGCAGAGAGAGTGAAGACGCCGTGAAAGAGAAGAGCAGGCGTGGTTCACACATGTAGTCTCCATTTTGGGGCGACCTGTTTTTCTTATTGCAGCGATAACTTTAAACGCGTGTTTCTTAAACGAGGCAACAAGCACGGGAGCAAAGGTTGTGGAAGTTTGATTGGAACTTACAAATTGATGCCAGTTTGAAATGCAAACTTCTTTTGAATGTAATGAATGTAAAAAAGTTGAAACATCCTCTCGTCTTTAATCTTTGGTGCAGAGTTGTTGTTGTTTTTTTAAATACGCTCACAGAGCTGTGATGAAGACGGATGCAGAGGATGCAAAGATTAAAGGAAACGTGTCCCATCGCCATAGTGACGGCACAGGAGACCGGTGGGCGTCTCATCTGTTCAGGCCGAGTTCACACAATTCTTTTCAACAGATTTCTCAAATTCTGAAAGTAGAGAGTGATTATCTTTTGATGAATGTAGTAAAATTATAGGAACGTTTCCAAAAAACACCACTATATGCTGCTCGCATTCTGACAAAAATACTGGTGAAATATAGTCAACGAAGCCATGATTATGTAGAAATGTAATTACATTTGGACCTTATTTATACTTTAATATAAAAGTTGAATGAAGCTGAAAACAGACCCTCAATTTAACCTTCACCGTCTTTCCATTTAAACCCAAAAACAGGATATTCCACAGTGTCGGTTCTGAATACATTCTACAATTTGTAGATTTACACTCTACAATTACATCTGACAAAGCGACGGCTGTGGAAACGTAGTGATCGCCCTCCAGTGGCCGGCCGAGGTTAAAGGTCATAAACGTGCCCATCGCTGAGAAGAGGAAGGCAGCTGGAAGATCGAGGCCTCGTATCTCGGAGTGGGAAAGTGTTTTAATGAACTTCAGTCAAACGTGAAGTCGAAAGAATCACTTTTAGTTCACGTGAAGCAACTTCGCCAAATGAGTCCACACCACGCTGACAGTTGTTTACCCGGCTCTGGTTCGGCCAATGAAAACCAATTAGGGTCAGAGTCGTCATTACCGAGTGATATTCACAGTGTGGGAGCGCTAACCTTCAATAGATTGAGTACACTCTAACTCCCCTGTCAGCTCCGCCACACAATTGTCCCAATTCCAAGTCTCGGCGGACAGGCGGCCTCCGTTATTTCCGTCTCAGGAAGGTGACATCGCCGTCCCCTGCATCCGGCATCACCTTCGGCACTAATGGAAAGTCTGGAGAGAGATGGGCCTGCTCCACTTTGTTCCTCGGAGACCAATAAGAGCTCAGCTGACCGTTGGCAGACCGGCTCGGCGCTGCTCCCCGGGTCAGAGTGCTCGGGCTTTCCTCCAAAAATATTCGATTGAAAAGTGACTCCAGGAATATTGCCCCCGAGCGTTATTGGCTCTTTTTCAAACTTACGAGGAAAAAAAAAAAAATCAGTCCCTCTGTGGGCAGATTTACCTCAGCCGGGTCCGTTCAAGCTCAATTCCACCGGTCCAATCCTGGACCCGGATCCAGGGACTTTATTATCTTTGGACTCTGAGAGCTGTGAACTATCGCTTTGTCTGCCAAGTCAGAATTATAAGTTTTTAATTAGATCCTGGAAATACATCATTTCTCTTCTCCTCTGTTCTGCCCAAGACTCTTAGGTTAAAGTTTTATCTCGGGCAAGTGTGGCATAAAAAAAAAAGTCTGACGCAGCGAGAGACAAAGCTCCAGTACATCATAATATCTGATGCACATTCTGATTCGCCGCAGAGCCACGTATACTGGTTTAGATGAATCAACACTTTTGTGCAAAATAAAGGCACAGTATGCGAGATTCAATGACGCCGAAGGCTCAAGTTGCAAGCTCCCGCTGACCTCACCCTTCCCCTCCCAGCAGAGCAGAAGCCACAGTAGCCTTCAGTCAGTGAAGTGTGTCCGACCCGGGCCACAGTGAAAACATGGCGGTGCAACATGCTCTCCACCGTTGCGAAACAACCCATTCCTGATGCAATGGTGAAAGGCTGGGCCAGCTGCTGCCGATGATTCACAGAGGAGGAATACACGGAAAAGTCCTCTTTGTAGAAATCTGGCACAGCCAGCTGAGGCAGCTGAGACACCTTTTTGTATTTTAGACGGTAAAAAGCTATGAACAGTGCATATAGGGCTGCTGATAACACAAATAAGTCAGATACATTTGTGTTTCAGATGAAAAAAACGTTCGATTTCAGAACATAACAAACTCTCTGCAGAGTCTTGGTTCTCCGCAGTGTGTAATTTGGTGACATCAGCCGTGATATCCTGTGACGAAAATGACAGAAACCTCGCGCACTGCACCTTTAAATGTGGTCAAAGTGAGAACAGTACTTGTACGATCACAGTTTGGGGACTGACTGCACGCGTCGGGTACAAGGTCAAACTCAGTGACTGATCATACAAGCGAGCGGGGGCCACGTGAACCTTGCACCCGATCCTTGATTTTCATAACAGGCCGTTCATCAGGGGTAATTGTCGAAGATAATCTGCCCCATTTACGGGTGAGAGGGGAAAAACTGCACCCGGCCGATTCAAGCTGATGAATGAAGCCATTATCAATGTGGTGGTAAATTGAGGGGTCACGCTGAGGTGGCAGCGCAGGGGCGGGGCGGGGCCGGCACATAAAGGCAAAGTGTCAACACTTGGGTCCTCTCACCTCCATCAGCCGTTATTTATGATGGCAAAGTTTATTATGAAAGGTCAAGGGGAGCATTGTTTCACTTGACACAGTGTTTCATATCTGGGGCCCCTGTTGGATGACATTAGCATTCATAAGGGGGGGGGGGGGGGGGGGAGAGGTTGTGTGTGAGTGACAGGGGGGGGGGGGGGGGGGGGGGGGGGGGGAGGTGTTGTAGTGTATGTGCAGTACCTGTCTGCGCCACTGGGAGGGCGTGTTAGTCACAGTGCAGTAGAGTTTGTATGAGACGATATGAAAAAAATAATAATAATAATAATAAAACAAGTGAGGTATTCTGGGAACACACCTGTTGTGACCCCAAACAGATATTCTGGCTAATTAGAGCCGCGCTCCAGTTAAAGTGGGCTGACCCACTGAACGCTGCAAATTACACCAGGTGACTTTGTCTGACACCGACGGTGGCGCCATGAAATTTATGTGTGAAACAGGTGGTGCTCGCAGCAGTAAATAATATTTTTATTCGTGTAAACTCGTGTAGCGAGGATGGAAGCAAGGAAATTAATAACAACAACAACACACACACACACACACAAAACAAGGTCAAATACTCAATCGGTCCATGTTGTATATAAGAAGTAGCCATATAGAATAAATGATGACTGATCCTGCAGTGGTCAGCATGTGTGGAAAAATCTTCATGTTTTTTTTAATTTTATTTAGGTCAATACAGACCTGGATTATGAGTATTATACTGTATCATATTACACTTTATTATTTCATGTAGATTATGTTATATTACATTATATCCTGTCATGTCATCTTCAACTGCTTCTCCAGTATTCTGGGTCACGGGGTATTTGTACCAGTTCACATCGGGCCATTAGGGGTATCAGTGTCAGGGCCAGTGACACCCAGAGGAATTCGAACCAGTGACCTTTGCTTCCAAAAAAAAAAAATAGCAACTGCTCTAAACACTGTGTCACTGCCGCCCCCCCGATATTATGTTACATTATATTATATCATATTAGTTTATCTTATAACAATCAATACATATAAGCGCCTGTGGGACTTTCTGTAGAGAATGTAAACAGAACTGTCCAGTGCGCGTTGATGTATTGTGGGGGCGTCGCCGTCACCAAGGAGCTGATAGGCCAAGGTCAACCATCGCAGTCGCGCTGTTACATAATGACGGAGTCCGTCGTCGCCATGGCGATGCTTTCTCTGGGCACAGGCTCATTCCCCCGGTGGGCTGCATGTGACACGTTGCGACTGTGGCCCTTTGTGCGAAGCCCTGCGCCAACACGAGACTTACTTCAGCGTGACTTACGAAGTCTTTTGAAAAAAAGCACATTCCAAGTCAGTTTGATCCCAATCGATCGCTCTGGCCACCTCCATCGGGTCTTTTGCGTCACACGGCGGCGCCCGGCGTCGCTGTCACATCAATAGTGACAGAAGGAGCGCGATCCACGCGGGTCACCGCAGCTCACGCGCGCTCCCACCAGTCGATGCTTTGCCGACGGCGTCGCCCCCCTGTCACTGCGGAGTGACCGTCCGCAACGGCGGGCATCAATACGTACACCGGCCGCCTCCGTCGCAGAGGTTGTCTGTCTGCCGCCCCCCCCCCCCCCCCCCCCCCCCCCCCCCCCCCCCCCCCCCCCGGCGGTTTTTTGGTGCCCCGCCCCCCCCCCCCCCCCCCACACACACACACACACACACCCTCCTCGTCCCTCCGCGTGGCAAAGCGGTGTGACACCGCGCAGATTGGCCGGTGACGTCCGGACGCGCGAGCGCGCTCTGACGGCTGAGAGGAGAGGACGGTGCGTCCTTAAAGGCTGATTTGAGAGACAAATTGGATTTGCCTGCAGGAGGCCCAACTAACACACCGTGTCAGGAGTCAACGGGAAACGTCACGGGAACAAAGCAGAGCGCAATCTGAATACTTAAAGGCGCGGTATGCAGGGTTCTCCTGAAGGAAAGAGGAGCAGGCCCGTGCAAAAGCAATCCTGCAAGAGTCAAGAGTGAATGTGGTTTTCATGCACCGAAGGAGAGAATGAGGATGCGGGGCCGTTTGGGGTCGGTCCGTTAATTTGGTGGTTAGTGTCATTACGCTGTTAAAAAGTCAGATGCACTGCACCTACAGTGATGTAGCCTGCGCTGAGGGTCGTGCGCCAACGGCGAAGTCTCGTTGGTGTTGTTGGGCAGAGAAGGAGGAGTCAACGATGCACCTACAGTGACAAATCCTGCGTATTGCACCTTTAAAGGGGACCAATTATTCCCATTGGTCCCTGACTTGTCCTTTTAAATTCCCCCTTTATGGAATCGAATGGCGAGCGCAGCGATAAGGGATAAGACTGAGCGCAGTCGTAAACAGAGGTGCGCTCATCTGCTCGGTGGGCGTGGCCAATCTTCCCAAAGCCTGGAGCTAATGACCATATATAGGTTGGCACCTAAGTCCCTTTGATGTGACAATGGGCAACGTGAGCTGTCGTGGACTGGCTCTAAAATGCATTTGTCTTTTTTTTTTTAACCATATCTGTTATAAACGACCACATTATAAGAGTATTTAACTCTGAGGATAGAAAATAAGAATAGATCATTATAAAATATTGTCTATTCCATTGGAAGATCAACAGTTTACTGATACGTTAAGGGAATAGCAATTAGCTTAATGTGTTATTTATAAATGTTTATTGTCATCGCGTTTAAAAAAAATAAATAAAAAAAAAGTGCCATCCAGCGGCCATTACCTTTCCTCTGGCCGCATGCAAACATATTTTAAGGAGACAGGTCTCAGCAGGGGAAACGAGACGGATGACGCTCAGGGTCCGGAGACGACAGCTAATCAGCTGTGATGGGTTCAGGTTCAACGTGCAGGTGCCGCGCCGCCGTCGAAGTCAGCCCCCGACACCTGTAATAAAACAGCCCCATCACCCCGAGGTTCTCAGCGGGCGCCGTGACATGTGACACAGCAGCTGTAATTAATAGCATTAATAATGACTGAGGCCATTTTTGGGCTGCGCCACTTCCACACACCTGGTATTTTGGTACAGGTTGGCGCTCAGTTCGGCTTCGCTGGGACACATAAATAGAACAGGAGCGCCGTTAATGTCACAGGTTTCACCTTAATTAAAGCGCATAACGACGCCGAGGCCTTCTGGAGCGCGGAGGGGGGGCGGGGGGGGGGCGGGGCGCGGAACTTCACTTCCTGTTTGGCCCGCGCGTTATCCAGCCCTACTCGTAAAAAAGGGGCATTTAAAACAGATGCCTCGGTTTTGGAGATGAATTTGTTTTGTAAATATGTTTGGTTGAGGATAATGTGACAGGGGGAGCAGGTGTTCCTTGTTGTGAAATCGGATTCAAATTCAGCCTGTCAGGATGTATTCACTGATAATAAGCAGCTTGCTATACATTATGTGGTGACTAATGACTGCGCTCCCACCAGGGCTCCCTGTCACAGTGTGTGGTGCAGGTGATTTGTTTTGAAGAATTCATTTCTGCACCTTTGCATCAACGTGCAAAAAAAAAAAACACGCCACAAACTGTGGGAGACCGGCTGCTAATTAGAGCCCGGTCTTTACATGGCGGAATACATTAATAGCACATACACATATAAAACACACTGGAACGCGCGTAAGATTAAAGTTGAAGGTGTTCATTGGCCAAATGATCCATCTAAACAGTAGCAGTCAATGGATGGTGACCTGATCGTAACAAGTGTGGGGTTATATTTACATATTAGCCGGTGCTCTTAATGGAGGCTGCCATGTCTCCCTGCTGAAGCTATTTTCAGATGATTATCGGGTTTCGAGCAGGGCTGTCAAACTAATCTTATTCCACGCAACACTTTGATATCAAGTGGACCGGACCAGTAAAATCACAACGTTAATAGCCTACCAACAACAACAGCTGCAAAACAATTACTTTTACTTTTATTTTGAAAAATGACAGAAAGCGTCTGTTCTGTCATTGTTAAGACTTTGCAAAGCCGCCGCGTGGGCCGGACAACTCCCTCCGGTTTAGACTCTCTCTGGAGTTTTCTGTTCCCACATGGAGCAGAAGGTTCTTTTGCTCTGATGCATTCACAAGGCCGCACAGAAATCCAGACAATCTGCTGCTGCTGCAACATTCAGACAGAAGCAAAGGAGAGGAGCAGCTCAGGGCCGGACATTGACCGTCAACGATTCACCGGTAGATGTCTCAAATTCCTACGCACTGCTCCTTTAACACCGGGCCCCTGGATGCATTTCCTCAACGGTAGGGGAAAAAAAGAACCTACTTATTCCACATTATTCTGCCATAAAAGGGAAACCTTTCCGCTCAAGTGTCCTCACTTTAAAAACAAAATATGATTTGCAGTCTGTAAACACCGGCGCAACGTTCGCAGCCATCCTGCACTCAAAGCCACAAGCCGCCTGAAAGTCTTAAAACCGCCGAAGCGGTATACAGAGCAAGTGGCGTCTTATCCGGGCTGCAGCCGGCGAGTGGCTGCAGATAAGCGGTAAAATTGAGCATATACTCCGCCACATGCACTGTGGAAAATAGGCTATAGGCTTCACGCATCATGTCCCCCCGGCTTATACATCATCTCTATGTGATCGCGTTGCAGCCCCGCTGTCTGGTCGATGTGTTATTTTAACATGTCCCAGGTACAAATTCCATTACAGCTGCGGCTGGGGAGCGCGCTGATTCTTCATTTGAAGCGGGGCCACAGCGGCGGCGGCAGCAGCAGCAGCAGCAGCAGCAGCAGCAGCAGCAGCAGCAACAGCAGCAGTAGTAGTGTCCTACCTTCGCAAAACAGGTGTGTGGATGTATGAGCTGCCGACGCGCGGGCGCCACTCTGCCGCACACGCACATGCAAAAGGGAAGAGGTCACGCAAAGGGATGGCGGCGGCGCCGTCACACACTTCCATAAATGCATTATGAGGGGTGAATATTGAAGGTGGTGCTTTTGGAGCTCCCTGTTTCTTTGGTTATGAAAGTTTGATATTACACCTGGTGCAATATCGCTGGCTTTCTCAGTCATAATAACTGGACCTTTGCCAGTGACCTGAATCCAGTCTGGCATAACAAAGACCCCCCCCCCCACCCACCGCACGCCCGCTCACTCGATTGGACTCGGCTATCGATCCTGACAAACAACCTGTCCACGCCGCGCTGCAGACACATCTGCACCTCCGTGCCTCACTCCCAAGTCGCCCCTATCAACAGATCCCCCTCCCCTCCCCCTCCTCCCCCCCGCGCGTCGCAAGGTAAACATTTGGAGAGTTTACCTTCAACGAGCGGAGCCATAACGACTCACTAAGTGTTTGTTCAAGCGGATGGTGTGGAGGGGGAAGTGCGAGAGAGCGGGCGGGCGGGCGGGCGGGCGGGCTGAGGCGGGCTGAGGCGGGCGAGCGAGCGAGCGAGCGAGCGAGGCGGCCATGATAAATCACCGGCGAGGACTATGCGAAGCTGACAGTATTATATCCTTGGACTGCTCCTCGGTAGGGGAGGTTAGGCTGTCTGTCGGCGGGGCTGTGGCTCCCTCCGAGGCGGCAGGGGAAGGCAAAATTAGGCAATTACGGGCAAATAAATCTTGTATCCCCCGACAGCGGCTTTCAGTCGGGGTGTAAAATGGTGCTAAGATTCAGATGGAGTGCCTCTGTGCACCAGGACTTGGGTGTGCATGATGTACTCGGCTCACTGTGAAGAGAGGTCCTTTTCCTACATGGGGCTGCTGCTGACGCTCGCTCTCCCTCTCTCTCTCTCTCTCTCTCTCTCTCTCTCTCTCTCTCTCTTTCTCTCTCTGTCATTTTCGTCACTTCTAAAAATATTACAAAACAAACACATATTGACTTTTTTTTAAATATTCATAATCACCTACATGTATTATTTATTTTTCATGACCCTTAGATGAGACAATTAATGTATATTCACACGAGGAGCAGGTCCTCTCCAGGGGGGGCGCCATGTTTGTGCGGGGGGGGGGGGGGGGGGGGGGGGGGGGGGGCGCCATGTTTTTACAGTAGCCCACCACAGTGGACATACTAAACACCTTTTGAGTTTTAATGACGACTGAAGTCGACCACAGGTGATGGATACAACCTGCAACTTCACCTCTAGAGGTCACCAAATCTTGCGCACTGCCCCTTTAAGGGTAATAGGGGGGGAAAATGATCATGAATTCATGCAAATGTCAGTATGTAATTGTTTAGCAATATTTTTAGAGGTAAAAAAAATAATAAAATCACAGGCTGCACCTTTAATGTGGAAAACATACGGGAGCTGAGGATGATTCACGACTTGAGAGAGTGAATGTGATGCTGCAGATTTCTCCATGTGCGCCGGCTGCCGGCCGTACATGTGCAGATATGACTTTGTTGTCTGTGTTCACCTGGCACAACAGGTTTTAGCTGCAGGCTGAAGTCTCTTAATGTCTTATTTATCAATGATGTGCTGAAGTAGGTAAATAGTTGGACTGAATATAATTATCCGGGAGGCTTCGAGACGGCGCAGCGCGGTATTGGCTGGCGGATACAGCTGACGACAGCGGGCCTTAAGGGATGAAGGTGGATTTGTCTCCCTCATAGCGAAATGACAGAATATGCATAACAAGGCGCGTCAATTTGATTCAATTCCAAAAATGCAAAATTTGTTCGATCTCAGCAGGAAAAGTTCACATTCGATCATGAAGACTCCTCTGGGTTCAAAGTCTACAGATGTGTCGACATCCCATCGTTTGCATGAGTCAGCGTGAACTCAGTGACAGCGCTCATGCTGTCATGCATTCAGCTCATGTGGACGTGCATATTTTCATATAGTTTCCATTCTCTTCATGATGGGATGGAATAGAGGAGAATAAAACTGCATTCATCCCCAGAGAGGAAAGTGTGATGTTGCAGCAGAGTGAAAGACAAACAATGACTGATAATGATGACAATGATGCATCCACATGCATATATATATATATATATATATATATAAACACTGATACATATATATATATATA
>JAFBJT010108505.1:71304-83448 GCA_016785325.1 Chascanopsetta lugubris
TCGGGG
The DNA here is from genome assembly GCA_016785325.1 of Chascanopsetta lugubris. Taxonomy (NCBI): domain Eukaryota; kingdom Metazoa; phylum Chordata; class Actinopteri; order Pleuronectiformes; family Bothidae; genus Chascanopsetta; species Chascanopsetta lugubris. The sequence continues at coordinate 71,311 of JAFBJT010108505.1, forward strand.
GGCGGCCCCCGCCCCCCCCCCACCCGCCCCCACCGGTGCCGCTTCGCGTTTGGCTGAGTTACTGACAGAATTCCGGATAAGATAATCAGGAGTCAACTTCACAAAGCCCGGAATCACTCGTGCCCTCGGGCGCCCGGCTCGTCTCTGCATTACCACTGACATTAACAAGCAGGGCCTCCACTCTGCTGCTGCTGCTGCTGCTGCTGCTGCTGCTGCAGGAATAATCTATAAGCAGATAAGAGAGAAATCTGTGGTCAATGCCAATTAGTGGCGACGACTGAAATGTTCTTTTAAAAAGGCGTCTCGGAGGACAGGTCTTTGAGTAAGAGCCATGAGACGTGTGGACGCGGCAGTGAGGACTCGTTGTGTGCAGGTGTGTATCAACGTGTGCGCGCTAAGTACCTCAGACAGAAAGTCAAAAAAATGAGGCTATGATGTCATCAACGTATCACATGGGAGCAAAAAAACCTGAGGTTAGGGTTCAGGTAAGGTAGATGACAGTTACCCATTTCAGTAAAGGTGCAGTGTGTAAGATTTTGGTCATTTTTGTCACTTCTTAAAAAAATTTACAAAACCATTACATCCTGACATTTCCATGAATTTCCAATCACGTGAATGTTTTTTTTTTTACATTTTTTTTTTTGTTTTCTGTTGCCCTTAAATAAGCCCATTAATGTATATTAACATGAGGAGATGGGTCCTCCCTATGGGGGCCACCATGTTGTTACTGTCGTGAAAGTGGACGTACGTAACCATAGGTTCCCCTGTGTGATCAGAAGGGTGAGGGTGAGGTGATGGATGGAACACGCAACGTCACCAAATCTTATACACCGCACCTTTAAGGTGTGTCTAAAGGAGTGAAACCACCGTTCGTGGGCGGGGCTAATCAAGAGATGTCCCATTAAGATGAAAGAAAGATGAACGGCTCTTTGTTATGTTCAAAGAAAAAAAAAAAAGAGGACACCTTGAGCTCCGGAAATGTCTTTTGTTTCCTCCTCCGACTTGTTTGTCCGACTGATGAAGATTTCAGAAAGCCGGGAGACTTCGTCAATCTCCGGACGACTCGAACACACGCGCTCTGCATTCCTTCAGAAATCACAATTCCGTCCAATCCTCCAGGAGCTGGAAGTACAATATTTTTTTATCTCGACTTCGAGAGGCAACTCGGCTGGGGGGGGGGGGGTCGGGGGGGGGGGGGTCTTGGGTGAGTGGTCTGATCGGATCAACAACAGGGGCCACTAAAAGGGGGAAGAGTATACGTGTATTTATATTTTAGGGAGATGATATAAGGGCCTTTCTTGTCTTCTACCCGGGCTTCAAACAGAACCACTGCCGCTGTCTGGGACCAGATCAAGAGGAAGTGACTTGGCCGCGTCGCTGAGAGACTCGGAGCAGTTGAAATGTCATTCTGGTGCCGGCTTCCCTCTGTCATTTGTTTGATCTAAATGCCAAGTATGTTGTCCGTTGTCAACACAGAATGATCCTGGAAAGGACAGTGGTGTCAAAATGCAGAGCCGCAAAAGTCATGAGGATGAGGCGAGCGAGAGAGAGAGAGAGAGAGAGAGAGAGAGAGAGAGAGAGAGGACGACAGTATGAATATTTTATGGCGGAGGCCGTTTAAAATCTGAATCATGATTTTGACCTTTAATGGGGGTTTACACAGACCTTCTTATTTCTCTCTCGTGGAGTTGATAGTGAGCAGTGAGCTAAAACTGTGAATTGACCTCCTCCATCTAGGAGGTTTTAACCCTTGTTAGCTGATTGGTTGTCTGTGTGTGACCATGATTAGATTAGAACCACTGCACAGATTTCTGTGAAACTTGGTGGAAACACGGGAAATAGTCCAGGAGTGAATCCATCAAATTTTGACACGGATCTGGAGAAAGACGTTGAGTCGGTGCACTTGCCAGTCATCTTTCTATTGGACTGCGCACCAAATTTTACAATTTAGAGGCTTCAGGTCATTGTATGGTTTGTCCACTATGAGCTACAGTATAGAAACATGGCAGCTTCAGTGGAAGAGGACGCTCGCTGTCGTGGTTACAACAACAAAAAATGTGGAATTGGTGACGTAATGATGACGATGATATTTTCCTGCAGACAGATCAATTAAATCCTTCACACTGTAAAAAAAAAAAAAAAAAAGTGATGACCTCTAGAGGTTTTTCATGATCCGGTTTTGACGCGGGGAATCTAAATAATTGGAATCCAGACGGCGTCTCACCCGTTCCCCTCTGCGACTGAACACCCCGGAGTTGTTAAGTGGCGTGCGCGGGGTTCTGCTTGTTTACGCCGTCGACACGTGAGAGTTGTGCTGTGCGTTGTGCCGGGACAGGTTCATTCTGACACATTGTTCACAGCGAGCGTGTGACTGAGTGCGCGGGAGACGTGCTCCTCACTTCCCGAGAACAAGCGTCTGATTTGGAGGGGTTTTCGCAGACGCGCGCCGCTCGGCTCCTGCTATTTCGGTGTGTCGGCGGGGGGGACGGGGCGAGGTGTGGGGGGGCTCACACGTCGGGTCGACTTTTGAGAGAGATGTCACGTGTTTTGTTCCATGATGAGGCTCCGCTGGGGTCTTTTCTGTACCAAACATGTATATGGAAAATTATAAATACCTTTCCAGCAGGTGTAATGATTTAGATTTAAAGGTATAGTACGCGGAGGGAGGGAGAGGGGGGGGATTATCTCCGTAAAAACACACAAGAAGAAGTTGCCCCCCCCCCCCCCCCCCCCCCCCCCATAACACCAGAGGGCTTTAGCGTTACATTGCAAGCGACACGGTTGCAGAGACATTACATGTGGTGTTCAAATGTAGTTACGGACCATCAGCATTTGTCTGTTCGAGTCCAGTACACAACAAAACACCGAGAGAATCCAGGCGAAGGGAGGGAAGAACGGCTCGAAGCAACTGTAGTGGTTGTTGTGATTGAGTGTGTTTACCTTTGTGTGCACAAAACTCTGCATTCTATGCCTTTAAAAAGGTGCAGTGTGTAAGATTTCGGTCATTTTTGTCACCTCTAAAAATTACACAAAAATAAAACAATTACACATTGACACGTTCATGAATTTATAATCACCTAAATGTATTTTTTTTTCCCCATTACCCTTAAATGAGCCCATTCATGTATATGTACATGAGGAGCGGGTCCTCTCTACGGGGGCCGCCATGTTTGAACAGTAGTAAACGTCATGTAATGACAACTGAAGTCTAACATAGGTTCTCCCGCATGGAGGGTGAGGTGATGGATACGACATGCAACTTCACCTCTGGATGTCACCAAATCCTCCACACTGCGCCTTTAAAGACCTTACTTTTTCAAACGTCTTTCACCCTGTCATCTCATTGTAACCTCATGGCATCGGTGTCCAAACTAATTTAACGTCATCTGATCCACTGTGTGAACTTTAAACAGTGGCCCAGCCCTTTCATGTGTCTGTGGCCCTGAGTGAGGAAACGTTTGGACTCTCCTGCCTTATATTACACACCAGGGACTCACATTATTCCAGACGTAGGACCGTTCCTCAGCCCTCTGCATCACGCAGCCACAATTTATTCAGGTCTTGTATGAAACCCAAAATGCGTCATGATCACACACCTGCTCGGACTCCAAGGTTGCCGCACCCTGAGAAATGTCCATGGAACTAACATCATTTATAAACGGAGCAGGGAGATTGCAAACGGCAGAGCTTACCCATTCCTCACACACACACACACACACACACACACACACACATACACGCACCGACGCATGAGCCCCGCTACTCGACGTGCTCTCCAATCAAGAGTCAACAATTCTCACATGAGGCAGAATTACATATTTTTCACTATTTAACCTCAGGTTCGAATCTTTGTCAGATGTGAAAACTGTTGAAGACTTTCTCGGGCGGGAGGTTTTACAGTGGCGCAAAGTACGCTCCGATCCGGGGGTCAGAAACTATCAATCCAAAACAACCAGGCAGAAATACCGAGACAGTCAACAGACACGAAAGGCACAAATCTAGAACAACAACACTGAGAGACAGGAGCACAAACACAGAGGGAAAACTGGTCGGTATAAATACTGGAGAGAACGAGTCAGTGGGAAACAGGTGAGCTGCAGAGAGGACAGGGAGTGCCAGGGGGTGGAGTCTGCAGGTTTGGGCGGGAACACCTGGTATAGGTGCTGATTGGAGGATGAACGGACGGGTGTGTGAGGGAGGGGAGAGCATTTCACAGGGTCGAGTCAGAGAGCACTGTGAAACGGTTGTGTTGGTGGACGGATCCAGGAAGCCCAGCAAACATCATCCAGAAGAACTGGAGATAATGATGGAATTCACCAAGGTGCGTGTGACTGTGGATAGTTTGTGGACACACACACACACACACACACACACACCCACACACACACACTGACTTTTAATTTCAGACAAACAGAAATTAACAAATGAACAGAGGAGAACAGGCAACTATTAATGTCACTCATGCAAGTAATATGTAATAAACACTAATGACCCAGAGCTGCGCGAAACTGCAAAGCCAAACACATTAAGCCCAGTCCAATCGCTACTTCCTCCATGCTCTGGCCAACTCCCACACTTTTGATTCACTTTTTATTTATTTGCTAAAGTTTATTTACCACATTGGTAAAATTAATGCTTAATCTGTTTTACATTAGCGAGAAATGGCTCCGGCTTCACCAATTTCGGCCCAGTCAATAAAAGTAGCAAAGCGGGTCGGCACATAAATCTCCCATTAACCAGCGAAACGGGCAAAGCGCAATGGAAACGAGTTAAAGAACCATAAAACCAAACCGGACCGAGGCAACGGCGCTCGTTCAATTACGTGACGCGCGTGGAGCCGCTTTAAGAGGCGGACGGAGGTGATTGGACGAATATAGAGAGGTAGATTAATGCCTGATGGTTCTGGGCATGGAGGAGTCTGGAGCGACGGTGAGAACCAGGGGAGGCTGCAGCAACACTAACAGATTGTTCAGGTGAGCGATGCGCTGCAGCGTTTCACAGCATTTAAATGCAGAGTTAGTGCATGTGACCACATCCTGGACGTATTTCGAGGGGGTGAACCACCGACTGAACAGATGTCTGAGTCCGTCAAAAGTAAACAGACATTTCACTGCTTTCAGCCAGTGGGAGAGAGAGATTCATAAACCCATACTCAGCCGAGAGCGTTTTCATTCGGGATGAACAGTGTCGGCGCCATGTCACTTAAAAAGTGAATAGATACTTCTCCCAAACAGTTACTCATTTACTGACTGAGTTACTGCATTATAAGAGAAACCAGTTACCAGGGACAGTTACTTTTATATAATATAATGTTATAATATAGTGTTTCAATTGATCAAATAACTTGGACCCGCCCCCTTAAATGGAACTTAAAATTCAACTATACTTTCAATTATTTGTAACAAAACTGAATAGTTTAATGACTGAAATGGACATTCATTAGAATACATCATTAACAGAATATACTAATCTACACGATTTGTAATGTTGCTGTGGGGCAATGTGAGAGAAGTCACCTTTTATATTTAATACATAATTGTATATATTATGTTTAAAATACATTATTATTGTATTATATGAAATTTGACTCCACCTAAGCCAATCATCATCACTTTTACGGTTGTCTCCGCCCCCTCACCGAAGGACAGTGGAAAAAAACATGGCAGCAGCTCCTGTGACTGAGAGACTGGTCCGGTGAAAACATCCTCCATGAGCGTAATTAAAGTAACGGTAACAATGTTGTAACCATGGAAACGGAAACTATTTTGATGACCTGTTACTTAAAAAAAAAAAAACACACAAAAAAACTGACATCAATGCTGGTTTTTTTTTTAACAACACCAGTCCCATCACTCCAACTAAATATAGTTCCATCACTGGACCTAAATATAAATACATATGTAAAATATCACTCATAATTCCATCCAGCTACATGCTCATTGAGACTCTCTGGTGCTTTCTCCCTCTCCCTGAAGCACGGAGCCATCGGAGGAGCCGAGGCCTTCAGCGTCCCAGCTGTGCGATCCTTAGCCTGAAGTGTCCCAATTAAAGTCTGCATGCTGCTGCCGCGGCAACACCATCCCTGCTGGACACAAAATTGGTGGGATGGATGTCCCCGGATGGCGCACGACTCGACTCGTATTTACACCCACAGAACTACAAAGCAAAAAGCCGAGCTTTTAAAGTAAAAGCATACGACAAAAGGGAAATGACACATTCATACGTCTCTATAATAACATGATTTGGACGTGGAATGACAGCGTTTGGTGCGGTGGTTCAGTTGAGTCACCGTTTCCTTTCCCCGCTACATCCACTGCAACTTGCCGAAAATGCAAAACTGTAAATTGGGCTCTGCGTGTGGACGCCCACTGTGGGACACTTCGTCCCCGGTGGAAGGCTCCTGTTTTCATTATCATCCTCGTCTTGGCTCCCCGTCACTCTGACTGTCCTCCGGAGGCTCTGGAATCTGTCTGCTTTGCAGAGGTGGTTAAATATGTTGCGGGTCAGTCATGACTTCATGAAGCGAAAACCTCACGTGAGCTGCAGCCTCCTCATGTCATCACACGGGAGCGGGAGATGAGGCCTACATACAAATACGTCAACGGAAATAATTTACAATAACGCAAATGTACCATCCGAAGCTGCAACAATGCATTTTTACTTTTGGATTTTCATTCAAGTGTTAAGACCTCTGTCCGTGGTTTAGCTTTGGTCTGATGGTCTGGATGAAGAGTACTGTGGTTTACATCACAGGCTGTTTAAGGATGGCAACATGATGGCTTCCACCAGGGGGCGCTACATTTGGGCAATCTGTAAGTATTCCCACCGAGCTGCCCCCAGAGACAGTGTACAAAGATGGACGCAGCATCTGTGACGTCACCCACAGGTTTCAGCGGAGTGCTTCTGAAGCTCGGGAGCGGGCGGCTCACTCGTCGCCATCGGGCCGATGCCCGACTCCTGCTACTTCCTGGTTCGTCCAAAAACAGGCAAAGAGGCGGAGCGCAGGTAGAGCTGGGGGCGGGCTTTCACAGCATCTGCAGAGAGTGACAGGTCGGCCCAGGAGTAACTCAAAAGGCCACGGCCCTTATTTATGGACTATTTCAAACCTGAGAATTTGAAGGTCTATGGGAACTGACTCGCTGGCGAGCTGCAGGTTTTTCCGCTTCCTGTATCGGACTCATCCGTCAGCCCCAAAGGTCGCCGCTTGGTCAGCATTTTGCGGGAGAGGTGAAAAAACACTCCCTCCATCTTTATTTACTGTGTGTGGTTGGGGTGAATTGTTATTGTTCCCTGACGAGCGTCAATGGCTGATACCAAAAGTTGCCTGCGGCCATTAAACCCATTCTATAACGCCGTCCAAATCACAGATGTAGTCGAAAGCGGTTTGAGACTGGCTGCTGTGGAACAACCGAAAACACAAATGTGGCGTTTCCGTGATCACCCTGCAAAGTGTGAGCACCCAGTGAAAATGGAGGGTGTAACGATATGAGATAATGGGCGGAGCCGTAATTGCCGGCTGGTCGTTAGTTGTGTCAGAACCCGAAGTGATCACCACTGCCGCACTATTGCATTCCTCCGTTCGCCAAATATCTTGGTTTTTATTTCTGCTGTAATGGCGACGCCGCTGTGATTGGGGACATGATCACATCGCTGATGAAATCGACCACCAACATTATCCGCGCACAATCTAACTCCCAGTGTTTCATGAGCTCACTGTCAGCCGCCATTTTGGAGGAGATTCATCCTTCCTCTGTCATTTTCCAAAACATTCATAAGCACTCCTCCTTATTCGCCAGCCTTTGTTGGTTCACAGCTTCATTCTCAATCATTTACCAGGATATAACGGCAACATATCATCTTAAAGGCACAGTGTGTACGATTTGGTGACATCTACCCGGGAAGTTGCATATCCCGCCCCTCCCATTCGCGCATGCAGGAGAACCTATGGTGGACACCAGTTGTCATTAAAGCTCAAAAGATGATTAGTATGTCCATTCTGCGCTACTGTAAAAAAAATGGCGGACCCACCTACTCATGTAAATATACATAAAAGGGTAAGTCATAGGTTGGGCTGATTATACGTTTGTAAGAATATCTATAAATCATTTTCTAGAGATAGAAGTGATAAAAATGACAGAAATCTTACACACTGCACCTTGAATCATCAGCATTTGATAATGCACCCGATGCTACATTAGAAGCAACCACTCATTACAGCTTGTTCACGTGCTGCCACACTGCAGGAGCATTAAACACACGTACACACACACACACACACACACACACACACACACACACCATGAAGTTCAAGTGAACAAAGATGACTATCAGTGCCACATCCCACAATCCAATTCTTCCTGCTGTGGTCGTCCTCTCTCCAACACATCGCGTTCAACTGGAAGGAATATTGCTTTTCTGATATCTTACAAAGTGTGACCTTACTCACAAGCACACTCACTCACCCACTCACATTCGAAAGCGGGACACACACACTCACTCACACACTCACTCACTCACACACACACACACACACACACACACACACACACACACACACACTCCCTCAGTGGCCCAGATGAAAACAGATACATCCCTGTCATGTCAGATGCTGCTCGTCGTCACTGAGCTTCCAGCCTAAATCAAAAATCCATGACCGGTTTCTCTTCGTCATCGGTCGTAATGGGCCTCAAATCAGAGATCAATGCGCGGGTTTGCGAGTTAATAAATGATCGGAGCGATGAGGAACGACCGACCGCGATTATTATTACGTGATATTCTCCTTGGACGGGGATCGTTGTCATGACGTGGAGTTGGGCGACATCCTTCGCTCAAAGCAACGGAGCAGCTGGGAGGAAAGTAAAACTGCTGCTGGTGCAGGAAACAGAAGGAGGGGATGGATCTTTACAGCTGCTGCTGAGCTCGATGGTCGCGGCCCGAGAGAAGCTGTGTGAAAGGGTCGAGCGAGGATGCAGATCTGTGGATGTTTGTTTTACGAGTATGGTTTTGCACAGAAATCACGACAAACTAATTCTGTTGGAAGCATTTTGTTCCGAGTCCCAGAGGAGCCCATTACTTTTTGGCGCAGGCCTGGACCGTTTGTTTTGTAACCTTGCAATTTTTCATTGTTTTATTTTAAACATACTTTTCATCAATTTCTCTAAGAATAATTCATATGAAAAGGTCAGAGGAAGTTTTTCTCCCAACACTTAATGACTAGCTTTCTTTCTGTTTAAGCCAATATTTTCGTGTGGGCTAGATCGGTGGTTCTCCAATGGTCTGGGTTCGGGACCCAACCATCCCCCTTTTAATGACGAGCCGTGACCCACCTTCACCTTCTCAAATGTATTTGATGTTAAGACGGTGCCGTTTGAGCTTGACATAGTGGAGAATATCACAGCATGCCTGTCAGGTACGAGGCAGGGAGCCCAAGCGCAGAGTCAGAAGTGAAGGTTAACAATGTCTTTGTTAGAACCGATCTGGGCACAAAGGGGATCAGGCAAAGGCGTCATCCAAAACGCGGTCAAAGGGCAAAACAAGGGGAAATCGGCAAACGACGAGACCTGGAGTTGCGAAGGCAAGACACAGGACTGAACCCTGTGACGTCACGACAACGACTGGGAGGACACGAAGGGGTTAAATACACACGACAGTGAGTGGGGTCCCATGAGTGGGGATGGGAATCAGGTGCGGACACAGACGCAGGTGACACAGATGAGGGATAATGAGGAGCGGAGACGGGAGGAAGTAGACGTGACGCACGATATGGAAACATTCCTCTTCAAAATAAAAGCGCAGTTGAGAATCACGGCTCTAGATAACATGACTTCTCATGATTTGAACAATATAGCAAAAGCAGAGGATCCTTTTTTTTTTTTTATTAATAAATGTATTGATGACTCTCGGAATTTGAGGAGGATTTCAACTGATAAGTTACAAAATAGCTAAAGAAACAAAAATACAGGCGCCTTCAATTCCCCATCAGCGCGCAGGGGGAGTCCTTGCGGTGTATCCTTGACGATGCAGGAATGAGGTCATGTTGTGGGTTGTGGAATAATCTCAGACTCCACAGGTGTGGGGTTTTCGGTTTCTGCCTTCCTGTTTTATTCATCGCTGGATAAAGTGTCGTCATATCTCACCTGCGGTGTCAACCTGGGCTAAATTTTCATACAGCTTATCTCCCGCTATATTATACGTAATGAATAAAGTCCGGGCGTCGGCAGGATGTGCGGCAGACACTGATAAACGCCGCCGAGCCCCTGAAACGAATCGGGGCTCGGCGTATTTTAAGACTATCAAAAGGTTTATGTTCTGTCCCATTAAACCGAGCCAACTGTTAGCGATTTGACCTTCACTTCCTCCGTGGCGAGCCGGGAATCCGGGAGTTGACGTTGCCGGCGTGGGATGACAGCCGATGAGGGGGCGTGCATGAGACAGAGATATTAAGCCCCGAAGACGCCCGAGTGTGAGTGGCAGCTCCTCCGCTCCTCTTGTTTCCTCGTCCCGCTCTCGGGTTGTGTCTTCCCCCCTCTGTCATCTGACAGCCAGAGCCGCGCAACAGGAAGCCCTCCTCCGAGGGGTCCGTGATTAAACGGCGTCTTTTCAAACCTTTTTAAGATTCGCTCTCGCTCACAGTTGCATAAAACACGTCTGTGTTTACACAAGCAATCAAGTATGCAAAACGCATTCCCCCACCATTCCGGGGCTTTGGATCAAAAGAGATCAAAACCGGCGAGGGTCTGAATTTACTATCTGCCAGTTGTTGTTGTTGTTGTTGTTGTTGTTTTTCTCCTCCCCCCTCCCATGTCAACATTTTATGAGAAGTTAACTCGAATTATAGCGCCGTCTCCTTTGTCAGTTACTCTTTGAGGGTGAAACTTTCAGTGGCCCCCGCAGAGCAAATAGCGTCTTATAGCGGGAATTTAGATTTGATAATTGCTGTTCAGCTTGATTTATTCCCCAGCAGCTGGTCACAGACAGGAATATAATGGCAGGGGAAAACCTCCTAAATCTTCCTAACGTCTTCATAACCCGGCGAGTCTATTTGTGTTTTCGGAATTTATCGCAAAGATCAGTCAATATCAAAGTGTCGGGTTTTGAGGCAAACTTCATAAAACTCTTTTTATCCGACTTGAGACTTCAGAAGTAGATTTGGCAGTTTTGTTTGTTTTTGTTGTCGTCACATTCATTTCCTCTTCATTCATTAGTCTTTATGTAACTTAGGGAAAATGTTTCCGCACCATAATAACGAATAACGGTGAATATTCATGAAGTAAACACGTTGGAAGTGATTTAGCAGATCAACAAGAGCTCTTTGCGGTACGTTTACGCTCGGAACATCACAACAAAGACGCCTTGCTAACGTGCTACAGCTCTCAAGCGCCACATCCAGGTTTCATTATGCTGCCTCTGTCACCCGCACCAAATTGATTTGATTGGCCGGTGACCTCGGGTGACCTCTGCGCATCCTGTGTTGAATGACGGCGGCGGCTCAGGAGATGAAGCGTGTTATCGGCTAACCAGCGAGATGAAGGTTAGCTTCCCGTGTCTCCTCCAATCCCGCACGTCAATGTGTCCTTGGGGCAAGATGCCGAACCAAATGTGTGTATAGGTGCATGCAATTAGATGCAATTCGAAGCGAGTTTGCCATCGGTCGCAACGATAAATGGGGTGAAGGCTTTCGAAGCACGGGAGGAAGAGAAAAAGATTCGATCCCAACTGAATAAGATTCAAATCAATAATGTGTGGAAGGGAGACAGTGGCCCCGTGTCCTCCGGGAGCCCACAGACAGACAGACAGACAGACAGACAGACAGACAGACAGACAGACAGCAGCTCCCCCTGGTTACCCCTGGTGCTGGCAGCTTGGCGAGCTGTCTGCTGATGGCTGATGGCTTTCCTGCTGAATGCAAGTGTTGCTTTGCCAACTTCCGCCAGTGGAGATGCAGCAGGCTATGGGCACAGATGGGCAGTCACGGTGGGCTTGTTTTGTCGAAGCATGTTTAGCAAAAGTAACTTGTGTTTAACTGAGTGAGGAACAGATTCAACCTGCTCGCACACAAATCCACATTTTCAAAATTGTTTTTTTTTTTTTTTTTGGGGGGGGGGGGGGAAAAAAACACTAAAATGGCTTTTCTTCAAG
>JAFBJT010108505.1:83789-102174 GCA_016785325.1 Chascanopsetta lugubris
GCAGGTGCAGAAGCCTGCCGACACAAAACGCTGACCTCAGCTCTATTGTCAGTTCAGCCCAAAATGATGAGTTCATTTTCGTGGGCAGTCCAACAATGTCGAATATTCCACATCGTGCCGATGCTCAGTTGGCCAGCGCCGAAATGACCAGAACTCTGCTGCCATTAGCGCGAGAGAGAGAATGAAGTTATTGCCGTCTGAGGAAGAAATAAGCTCCACCTACTTTTTAAAGGTGATTTCTGAGGTATTATGGGATGTCATACAACCCCCATCCACACATGGAGCAGGGCAAAAAATGTGACCATTTTATCCATTATTATGATGATTAATTATTCATAGCAGTAGGAGTAGTAGTTGTCATACCAACCCCTCGTACACAGTATAAATATCATTCACTGCATCGTGACTTCCTGCTCTCACCGACTGATGCTGGAGGAGATCTGGGATATTCCCCCGTTTTTTCTCTGGTGACCCCGAGCGTTAAACCGCCGGTCTGACCCCGGTCACCGCTGTGCGCCGGTACTATGCAGCGGCGCCTTATCCTGGAACACGGTGCCCATTCATTTCATCCCGGGGATTTCACGGAGGGAGCAGGCAACATCCTGAACCCCACAGGTGTGTGTGTCGTTATCTCCACAGATGGTCTTGGGATTGCAACCCACTCTCTTTGTTCTGGCGGACAAAGTGAAATCTCCAGTGCCTCTCTTTTTTTTTTCCGCCCGCCTCTTATCACCGACACCCGACAAAAGTCGGCGGCGTGTGATAATGCGAGGATGACAACTGGGTTGTTTTGTCTTCAGATGTTAAACACAGATGTAAGACATTAGCGGGAGGGAAGGAGGAAGCGTGGCATGACAAACTATAAATTTACTCCCGCCCGCCCGCCCGCCCGCCAGCGTTTGATGTAGAACAAACGGAGTGACGATCAAACACCGCCACTGCTGCTGCTTCAGAATTAAAACGCCGGCATGGAGACGACGGATCTTACGAGTAAAAGCAGGGGTGGGCAATTATTCAAGAAATAAGAAATGTAAGAAAACCCAGATTGTTACAGTTGTTCTGCGCAAAAATGATTAAAAAATACTTCATATTTGAAAACTAGAGACAAAACCAGTCCATTGGATAAATACGCCCTCATGCTCAGAGATACAGAGTTTCAAGAGCAAATTAGACCGGGGATGAAAGGGGGTGTGGCTTTCTAAAGTGGGACTTTTATTTTGAAGGCAAAGAAAGTGGGGGGGGGCGGGGGGGGGGGGGGGGGGGGGGGTGTTGGGGGGGGCCCCCGCGTGAAAGGGGGGGGGGGGGGGGCGCTGTGAACGGAAGATACCCATCGGACACAGCTGCTCTGCTCGATTGGGCTCCATCCTCACGCATCAATAAACTTTCAAAATAAAAGCACATTCTAGCAATTTCCCCTTGCTTCATGGCCATGGAACGCTCCCAGGTCTGGATTAAAGGGACACGGGCGAGACAGAAGGGTATTGGATCTCGCTGCATCCTCCCAAATCAGGCAGACGGAGACGAAAATTCCCTCATCGTCATGGAAACGGAAATACAAGACAAACCTCTGCGTCTATCTGCTGAAAACCTCCAACACAAACTTGTTTATGGAGCACGGCGCCGCCGCCGCCTCCTGGGGTTCATCTGTCCCAGAAAGCACCACGGGTGCAGAGGGAGATCAGCTCGCATCCCAAACACTCTATGCAAATGCACGCACGGATGCCACTGATGATTTGCAATGAAGTTATGCATATGACACTTCAAAATAAAATTCCCTTCCTGTTTCCCTCTTTAGGGAAGGCTGCACGGGGGAAATGCTGGAATGCCCTGGGGGTATATGGAGACTAGCACTCGGGCTGACAGGTGAAGAGACGAGTGGGTTCTTTCCACAGTCGACTGATGTTTTATTCTGTATGTAGTTTGATTGAAGGCATATATAAACTCACTGGCCTCTTTATTAACGACACTTTGCTACTACAATATTGTACATGTTTGCCTTCAGGACTCCTTTACTTCTTCATTAGGTACCGGAGGAAAAAACACGCATGTGCGCGCAACTGCAAACTGAGAAATGCACGACAACATGAAACCGGAGAGTCAGCGTGATGGAGTCTCAGCACAAATCAACTCGCGAGTGAATATTTGGAGTATGTTTTGAATTTCAGCTGCGTCAGAAACTGGTGAGGAAAACAAGCGACTCCTCTGGAGTGAAGGAGGCGCAGCTGCGTGTCCTCGACGAGCTTCAGCTGCTGCACATCGGAAACTCAATTCCAGCGCCACAGTGACAGGTGGAGACAGTGGCGCCGCCGCCGCCGCCGCCGCTGCGCGCTTTCACGCTATGGCGAGTTGTTCCGAGCGGAGTCGGGGCGATGGTGCGCTCTCTGCCCGCAGATCAATGAGCTTAATTAGCAACAGATGCCTTCAGGGTATTTTCTTTTTCCGTCTCCCTGTGGAGCGTCGTGATAAATCTCTGCAGCGTCACTCACATCATTCTCTCCCTTCCTCTCCTTTCTCCTTCCGAGGCAGACCTTCAAAATAAAAGCATGGTTCGGCTCATTTTGGCTACCTTCATGTATAAAACAGTGGACTGTGGAGTTGAGTACGAGCCTCACCATTAAATCCACCAAGCTAGACTAAATGTACTTTTATTTTGAAATCCTTCCATTTCCTGAGTTCCGTCTCGCTTGAAGTTTACATGCGAGGATGGAGCCCACTCACGCCCAACTGCCCAAACGAAATGTTTGTTCAATAACTATCGGGGTCTCTTACGTGGCCCCCCGTGACTATGACAAGTCTCCATTATATTCCAGATTACTCAGATTACAGAGGAGAGTCTTAAGGGCACAGGCAGCAGCCGTGTGGGAATTCCAGAGTGCGGATTAAAGCGGATATTCGTGGCAGGGAGAGTTAATATGCTTACTGCATTATTGGGTGTCACTCTCAGGGAAAGACACAGAGTACTTTAAAAACCCTGCTGAGTTGTTTGGTCAAGTTTCCTGGAGAGGACTGTGGTGTGGAATAGCAGAACAGGCATTACACAGATCAGGCCGTAAGTGGATCAGTCCATTCAGGAAAGCCCAGTGGTCGTCACGGCGACGGCGAGGGGAAGTGTTTACTGCTCAAGTGTCTGCTCGTGGGTATTAACCGAACCCCGTACGGGAAAGTAGGCCATGCAAATTATGCCGACGAGGCCCAGGGAAGGAGGGCTGTAGAAATAAAAAGACAACACACACACTCTTTCTCTCACACACACAACACACACACACACACAGCCGAAACCCAAAAACCCTCCCAAGAAGAAGAAAATGGGCCAAACTGAACTGAAGATGATCTGAAAGGCACTGACGTCAAAGACAAGAAAATGTGGGAGAGTAGACAGACTAAACAGATTTATGCTGAGAGACCGTGATGGCTGAGTCGAAGAGCGAGGCTGCACAGAAGTGATGAGTCAGCACTTTAGAGAGCGAGGACCTTGAAAAGCTGCCGGATCGAAGACCCACACGGCGCCGGAGTAACCTGGGATTTAGAGACCAGAGGGCGGCAAGGGAGCGAACTCACAGAGCCGGTTGTAACGCTAGTGTTTTGGCTACTTCCTGGAGGAGGCGCTCTATCCTCATATAGTCTCCGCCCGCATGGAAATATATATATATCATGAGAGGGCGACCATGGGCGAGCAAGTGAGGGAGAGAGAGAGAGAGAGAGAGAGAGAGAAGAAATGCTGCTCGGATAGAGGAAGATGACCTTGTTACACAAATAGCTCAACCTTACAGGAGGAAAGAGAAAAAAAAAGTTAAAATGATCCCTGAAGACATTTATCACATTATGGTCTGTTATTATATTATATATATATATATATGTATATTTTTTTTTCCCCCCATATTAAAGCTAAATCTGTACGGGCCGCACATACAGCTATACGTGTAGATATATGTATCATAACCCTTAAGTTTAAGGTTAGAATATTATTTATATTAAATAAGTATACTACTTAGATTTAATGATCAATATGTTTCCATCAACTGTTGATATAAATGTGTTTTCATATTTCACATTTATCTTCATGATGGCACCATATTTTTTACAATGTGTCGGTTAAAGACTAAATTCACACAAAGATTATGTAAATGTATAAGAAGTATGACTTACCCTTAGATAACAAATATATTTATAGACATATTGAAAATCATAATGTATTATATGAGCAAATATATTCAATAAGCGGTAGCCTTGTCAAGTGTGTCTATTCTGACCTACTGTAAAAGTATGGTGTTCAAAAATGGCGCCCTCTGTTGACAGGACCTGCTCCTGATGTACACACTATATTAGTCTTGCTCTAAAATAATAAAATATAGAATTATAATGTATTTAATAGTAAAATAACTGCACTCCATCACTATCTGATCGCCATGCATTATGTTGATTTTTGCAGAATCAATATAATGTGACACTAGCGTCAGTTACTTAGCGTTTGACCTATGTGTCCTATGTTGTACTGTAGGATTCCAACATGCACTGTTACAGTTTGTCTTTTTTTTATTCTAGTCTCATTTTTTGTAAGATAAAATGTAAAACTGGTTTGCAGGATGCGCATTTAGTCTGTGGTAGTTTCTCAATCTAAACAGCACGAGGGAGCAGTTTGACATTCGGGGGGAAATGAGGCCATTTAACTTCCTGTTGCCGAGCGTTCGATAGGAAGACGGATTCCACCGACACGGCCGCAGTAAATATGAAGCTACATCGAGCAGCATCTTCCTCATCGGCTTGTTATTAAAAAAAAATCTCTCTCAGGTAGCATAGGGTATATTTATCTGGGCCCAACACACACACACACACACACACACACACACACATATATATGTGGGATTACATAATGAATAATTGCCTACATTCTCCACTACTATACTAATATGTACCTTTGAAGTGGATTGAATTACCTTTCCTGGACAGAAAGACATGCTGATGAATTAATCTTGCAGCTTATTATAAAACAAGCATGGCACCCCGCCTTCAAAATAAAAGCCCCCATTGTATAAAACCACCCACATTCATTTCCAGTCCAATTTGCTTTTGGAATGAGTGTTTTCTGTATTTCTGAGCATCGGGAACTTTCGTATTCATTCAAATGAGCTGGAATTGAAAACATAATACAACTCATTTTTTTAATCTTATTGTTCTATCTTATTTAATTTTCATTTGATGTTTTAATTTCTATTATTTATCACTCACATTAGGTTAGATAGGAAGATGGACACTACGATACTAACATGTACAGTTGAAGTGGATTAAATTACCTTTCCGCGCCAGAAAGGCAAGCCGATGAATTAATCACGCAGCTCATTATGAAAGCCGCGTGGCACAGGAATGGGGATGTCAACAGTTGGTCTTGATCACTACCCACAGCGGCGCCGTCGCTCCGAATGGTCACGGCCACTGGTGGATTCAACCGCCTCATTATTCCACAACAGAGCGAGCGGGCGTCACACGGCGCCATTACCAGTCAGCATGTTCGGAGCATCGCGGGTTCGGCCACGGCCTCCATACGTTCTCAGATGACCACCAATGATGTGCAAGCTACGAGGTGCGCGGGGGGCCGCGCCCATGGTGGCCACCTGCACCTGCAGAAGATAATGCGGTGCAGCAGCAGCAGCAGCAGCAGCAGCAATCTCTGCCGGGGCCTTTGTCTCGTCCCCTGGTGGCAGAGCACACAAGCATAGCATCGCCTGAGCTGCCCCCACGTGCGCCTGTTTATCACCTCGAAACATATTGTCACCGTTCGGTCAAGCCTGGATACCAGGGAGAGAGCGGAGAATGGGTAAAAAAAAAAAAAAGGGGGGGGGCGAGAGCGAGCTTTCTGCACAGAAGAGCAGATGAAGAAGATCGCTCGGTGCGTCACCAACAGAAGAGAGACTAATTAAAGAAAGGAAGGCTGGATTAAATTAATTAGGCTTCCAGTCCGTCCGCCTGCCTCTTCATACTCCCCCGGAGCCCTGGTGCCGGTTGCAGGCAGGGCCCCACACCGGCTCCTGAGAGCTGCATTGGCTCGGCCTGTCCGTTTTTTCCCCCCATTCATCCGTTGGAATGTGTGGGTTTACAGAGCCACGCTGTGAATGCGCTGAATTACAGGAAACACCTGGGGACGACTGACTGCACAGCTCCTGCTCCTCTGTGTGCAGGGACATTTTTAATACGCTCTCACTTGCAGGGTTGACGTGTTCTTAAATATACGGACTTGCCCTTTAATCCATAATCAAAATCATGCTTTAAAAGACATTCGGAACAACCTTTTACTCAAAGCAATACAAAATATGTCTCTTAATATTGTATTTAGACAATGAAAGCATTCATTTTCAGATGCACTCTGAAGCCTGCACACAATTAAAGGCCCAGTGTGCAAGATTGAGCAAACGTGCTTCCATTTAAATTGGCAGAAACTGAATATTAAGTTATGTAAAATCAGCTGAATGCAAAAATCAAGTTTCCAGTTCTCTGATGACGTTCAAGAAACTGTACTACACCTCCAGTCCAGTAGGTGGCGGGAAGAAGAAGTAGAAGCTAAAGGCCAAACAAGCACCATGAAGCCATTAAAGGCAGCCGACACCATACGACAACATGGAGGACGCTAATAGCTTGTCAGCTATTTGATTTCCACCAATCAGAGGTCTTCAACACAGGCCACACCGTTCAACAATCCCAGGGAATCTGAAATATCCTCCCGTCCTATTGGTCCTTTTCAAGGTCAATCAACGTGCAAAGGCCAAAAGGTTTCACAAACAGTTCCGCACACACGCACTGCCCCCTATGGTTTCCAGTGGTACTGCACAACTACACCTGACACTGAATCCTGAGCACATGCAAATGCTTGGAAATCAGCATGAGAATTGAAGAGTAAAGGTCAATTAATTAGCAAACAACAAAAGCAATGTGATGTTACAGTAGCAGTCTCTATTGTCATGGTTACTAATAAGAACTTTGCTTTAATAAGTCTCCACCCCTGCTGCTCCTGACAAAGATGCCCCCCACCCCCCCACCTCGCCGTAAAGTAACTCAGACCTGCCTTCGGCTCCTCTGCATCCAATATTCTTGGCCCCCGTCTAAGTTCGGAGTATGATGGGATGAATATTTATTGTTGGGTCTCGACTTGATGAACCGCACTGAGGAAAAACAAAGCCAGGGGGGGCGGCGGGTGAGGGGGGCAGGTGGGGGGGGGGGGGGGGGGGGGGGGGGGGGGGGGGGGGGGGGGGGGTAAGAGCTGGTATCGCCATTTCTGACCCTGACTGACTGACGGCCGGCTTGGCTTGCAGCGAGTAATTCATCCTGAGAGGAGGCGCAAGCGCTGCTCTGCTCCTGCTCCCGCGCAGCTTCATGATAATCCCCATAAACTATGACGATGCGCTGCACCGACATTCAAACGTCTGATTGGCACTAAATCAAACCGGCTGTGCCTCTCAGGTCAAAGCCCCCCCCCCCCCCCCCCCCCCCCCCCCCCCCCCCCCTTTTTCCTCTACTTCCCCCTGTGTCCCCCCCCTCTCTCTGTTTTCTAACTTCTCCCCGACCTCAAATCGCACATCAGGGCCACAGGGACGTTTCCCTTCATGCAAACGGAGGAAGCCCCTGATGCGTCTGCATCGTCTCTGCGTGTGATTTGACTCAGGGATGAACCATCAGCAGATTGACCCCTCCCACTTTCATTTTGCCTGGTGCACCGTGGCGGATGATTCTGCCTTCATTAACTCCGCCGGTCACAGGTGCGCAACATCAATTTGTTAAACCCAAATCTGGATCACCTGATGTTGATTACTGGCCCTGCATGCATGCCCCTGCCCCTGCCCCTGCCCCCCCCCCTCGTTATTATGAGCAAATCGAAAATAGCTCCATCTACCTTGATTAAAAAGAGCTGTGGAGGAGAAGCTTTAAGTTCTTTAAAAAAACAAAACAAAAAAAACAATGGGAATTTCATTATCATGGATCAACAACGCACACATCGATATTATGATGGGCCCTGAAGTGGCTCGCTGTTAAAGGTTGGGCTCCGTGTGTCACTGCATCATCCAATCAGCATTGGAATGTTAAATCAATCAGGGGAGGTGAAGGAGAGTGGGCTTGAGATGATTAAAATTTTCTATTTGTATTGATTGCAATGCAAGTTACATCCCGCCCTCTCCTCTCCCCTCCACACACACACACACACACACACACGTAGTCCCGCCCACCCTGCAAAATCTCTGCATTACCAAGAAATCATCCTTCCACTCCGACGCCTCCCCGTCAATCACATCCCCCTGATGGACGCTTTAATACTGAAGGTTGGGACCTCATCCATTCACACGGAGACCGAGGGTGAGTGGTGTTAATGAGATGCAGTCAAGAAGTGGGAGTGGCTTCTCTAAAGCGGCACAGTGATTGATAGCTAACAAGCTCATTGATGACGCTTTTAAATAGAAGAAAAAGTAAATAAATGATGTAGCTATGACTTACGTGGATTAGTCCTTCAGGTTGCGATGAATCCAGAAGGGGGCAGCATGGAGTCAACAACAAATCTGGTTATAGAGGATGAAGGTGAAGGAGGTGGAGATGAAAGCGGGGGATTAAGTCTTTAAAGGTCCAGTCTGTAAGATGTAAGCGGACATTATGACATTTAATTGGCAGAAAAGCAAAAATAACTGCCCACCTCTTGTGTTGCACCACCGTGATTATAATAATCAGCCCAAAATGGTGGAATGCCACATCATTTAAGTGTCAATAAAAATGAACGTCTACCTGATGCTCTCTCCCAAACCAGAGATTTTCAGCTGCCATGTCGCCATAAGAAATCAGTAACTCACTTCTATTGAGAAAAATGATCAAAAATCACCATGTTAGTCCTTTTTTGTTAAAAAAAAATAAGAAAATAAAAATAACAAATATGTAACTTAACGTGTTGTCTCACTTGCCATTGACAACACTGCCGCCTCTGTTTCCCACTGGTACTGCACCCTTTTAATCTGCTTCATCCACATCTGAAGTCTCTCAGAGGGCGAGCCCAGAGACGTCTTACATTCGATATGCATTAATGAGCCACACATGGTTTACATTAAAGGTGCAGTGTGTAAGATTTCAGTCCATTTCTGTCACTATGTCTGTAATAATAAAATGACAATTTTATAAATGAATGATCCCCTCAATGTTTGACTTGATTTGTAAATTACCTTTACCTGAGCACTTTAATGTCTCTTTATATCAGGACGGGGTCCTCCGGATTTCTTATTTATTTATTTTTTACCGTAGCCCAGATTGGACGTACGGTGATGTATATATTACGCAATTTCACCTCTAGAGGTCACCAAATCTTACACACACTGCACCTTTAACTTAATTTGGAGAGAAGCCGGAGCACTTACGCAGACGCAGGTCGAATGGAGATTTCAAATTCATGAGCAGAAGTTCGGTGCGGCACAGACGGGACTTTTCAAACTGGCCCTTTAAGAAGAAGAAGCCTGCGAACACACTGTATGAGTCATTACGAGGGAAACAGGAGACAACGTGCGGTTCAATATCTATGTTGAGGATTTCAAACCTTTTTATCCTCTGGTATTTGCTCTCAACTCAGTAAGTAGAGATTCCCTCACGCACATAAGGATCTCTGTAACTGTTGGAGCTAAGTACGAGTGTTAGAAGTGGAAATAGTTCAACGCACAGGGACCAAGAGACGTCTCCGTGTTTACAGTGTTGGGGAAAAGTGAGGGAAGGACGAGTTCCACGAGTCGAAGGTACGTTAAGGTCACGTGATCCTCCGCGTTTTCTTTCATTTTGACTATCAGCTCCTACCTTGTTCTTCAGGGCCTCCATGTGCTCTCCTGCCTTCCTCATGGCCCACTCCTGCAGCCACTAACGCCACACCTGTGTGTGATTGTGTCCCCGCCCCCTCTCACCACCCAGAGGGGGAGGAGCCTGGACAGAGCTCTGCTATTCATCGCATGTTTGCGCCTGTGGTGTTGATTCTGTGTTTCACTCAGGAAATGAATTAGATGTGAAGTCCCTGCATGTGCACAGAGCCCATTAGAAGCGGTTTCACTCCTTTTGTGCCCGTTGCAGAGACACTTGAAAACAAACACTCTGCAGAAATGCATGCATGCAAATCTATCGTTGACAGCTTTTTGACTTCTTCTTCTATTTGTATGTGTTTTGCATATTTTTTTTAATGTATTTTAATTGGAGTTGATTCAATGATTTTGAGTCTGACATTGATTTTGACTCCTTATGTTGAAGCCTCAGGCTAAACTCACGTTGACTCACGATGTATTCATTCATTCACCCTCACACAATACACTATTTAAAGGCCCTTAAGCTATAAACATATGTTTGCTCTCAAAGCATCTTATGATGTTTAAAAATGAGATATAATGTTAAAACACATTAGCACAATATAGACACAATCTGCAGAGTCACCGCATGGGCCCCGTGCCCAACAATAAGGCTAACGCTAGCTTACCTGGTATACACACATTCTTGAATGTGTTTATTCAAATCAGTAGCAAACTAATTAGCCCACAGTTGAACCAGAGGCAGCTTACTCCTGCTGAATGTGGCAGCTTGTTTTGCTATTCATTAGCTTTCAATTTGTGCACAGTTCTTGATGGGAAAAGTAAAACGCATTTGCAAAAATAATCAAAATGATAATATATATATACATATACGTGATTCTTCAAAAGAGACACATACATACACATGAAAACATCAGATGAAACATTACTGAAAAAATAAAAGCCGTCAGCTCGACATCAATCTCTAATCTTTTGAAGGCCGGCCTTTTAAAAATGAAGGCTATTATTGCCTTTGAATATATATTTAATGCCCAAGTGCACATTTCGAAGTGCGACATAAACCAAGTGGAGATTTACGTCGGACCGCGAGGACCCAGGTGCCGTTTGTTGTCTTTCATTTTCATCATTTTACAATCATCCTCCTCCCCGGTTCTCCCTTTTCTCCTTCGGCGACAGCAGCAACGTCCTTAAGTAGCCTTGCTCCCATCATGCGGCAATCAATCCCAAACTATCCATTGTCACTTTTGTCAATACGAAGCTTTTATTACATTGCTAATGCAATCGATAAGAGGGGCCCGTTATATTTTCCTGTGAATATATGACATTTGTCACATGGAGCGTGGTGCATTGTGGGACAGATATTGCTTGAGTATGTGCATTGGAGAGCAATAATCATCCTCCTCCTGCAAGCCTCAGTGTCTGGGGCCTGATATAAAAAAAAAAATGGGTTGGGACCATAGACTGAATACAAAGATGGATCCACATTCTACTTCCTGGTTTATGCAAAAAAGGGCAAAGAGGCCGGGGCACAGGCAGAGCGGGGGGGGGGGGGGGGGGGGGCCGGGCCCATGGAACAGCATGCACAGCTTGTGCCAGATTAGCCCAGAAATACAAATACATTCAATTGCATCAGGGAATTTCAAAGGTCGATCAAAGGAAAATAAGTGCGTTAGAAGTGGACTGATCGAGACCAAAATCAGTCACCTCTACCTGACTTTGAACATGGTTCATTCACGTCTGCATTTGGCCATTTTAACACGGGAGTCGACGGGGGATTGGCGTGAAGCGCCCTGCGAACTGCGTGTTTTTCCACCTCCTTATGTGCTTTGCCCCTCGACTGGGACCCCTCCTCTAAGAACACGTGTTTGGATTAGAGAGAGGGGGGGGGGGGGTTGAACAGGGGAGAGTGGAGCTGTGAACGGACTGATGCCCCTCGACTGGGACCCCTCCTCTAAGAACACGTGTTTGGATTAGAGAGAGGGGGGGGGGGGTTTGAACATGTGAGAGCGGAACTGTGAACGGACTGAAGCTGTGGGACAACGCCAGTCATCAATCATGAGTGGGAGCGCGTTGGCCTGCAGTTGGAAGACAACCTGCCACAGTCGGACCACGGCGCCGGGGATGCAGGAGGTTGACAGAGACGGGTAATTAAGTGAGAATAATATGTGCTTGACACAGCGGAGGAAACGGGGGCTTCAAAAAAGAATGGAAAAAAAAGGAGAGGGCACGGAACCTGGGAGATGAGCCTCGCAGGGGAGATGAAGGTTACGCGGCACGTGCAGCCCTGCTGCCTCCACACCCACACACGGTGGAGAGATCGAACTTGATGATGGCGAAGGGAGATTTCATTGGATTGTTCAACATCACTGTGTCTCACTCACCCACTTCCCCTTCGCGTGAGTCCTTTAAACATAGGAAGCGGAAACAGACTGGCAGCACATCACAGCTGCAGCAGAGGAAATGTGCCGTCCAATAGAGCTTTGATTCTGGGTAGACTGGTGGGTGCGTGACGGAGCAGTTTTTATTTTTTTTTATTTTTTATTTTTTTAACACTTCGATTCTAGCAGTGTTTATAAAAATAATTTGTGCGATTAAAGAAATATAGAAAAAAATATAGATAATGAAGCTCCAACATCTCCTCTGCACCTCAAAGTTACTTAGCATTTATTCAAATCAGGTGGTAAAATAAACTGCAGTACACCTCTAAGTCCAGTAGGTGGCGAAGGCCAAACAAGCACAATGACAACCACTAGGTTGTTTTTTTTTCCAGGGATAAGTTTGGTTTATTATCACAGAAATTTCAGTGGAAACACGCCTGATTTTTTTCAAAATAAAAGCGGGTAAATGGGAAAAGTTGCTGTGGTGGAATAGCGGCTTTGCCGTCACTGGGGAGATTCCCCAACTATACTGACAAAATATGGACTCTGGCAGTTTAATGTCGTCGATGTTCAATGTTAATAGAGCTTAACGTCAGGTTGTATTTTTCAATTAATGGAGTGATAAAGTTGATTTTCATCTTCAGTCTATACTTGCGATGAAGCAAAAGCCATTCTTTTGGAACACGAGGTGAACTATGTCCAATATTATTTCATTTCTGCACTTATTTAATTGATCGATTGTTGCAATGGCGTTTTTGGCCGAGCCGTGAAGAACCAATCAACAACTTCATCTCTACACTTTATCGAACGGCAAAATGTGACTGCACCCTTGTACCGTCATCTCAGCTGCGATCGCTCAAACTAATCCACTTACATAACCGCACCGCTATTGATCACGAGCGTCTTCTCATTCCCGAAGAAACACGGCCACTTTCCTGCACGACCGCAGAGGAAAACACAGCAATCGGCCTGAGACTTATTATCTCCCTTTCAAAATAAAGCTCGTAGGATGGGCCTGCCAGTCTAGCTGCCCCTCTGGACGCCTGCCTGATTCCTCTGGCACGTGCCAACCACATCGCTGCATCTCCGCCAGGTTCACCCGCCTACCTGTCTGTCCTCTGCATCACCCCTGGGTGCCCGTCTGTCTTCTCCACCCGTCCACCGAGGGGGGGGAGGGGGGGGGGGTCACTTCCAAAGGAATCTCAAATATCTGCGCCGCCCCCGAGGTGAGGGGAGATCTGCCTGCTATAGAGACAACTTGTGTATTCTGTTCTTACAGTTTGACCCCGGGTTTGACCTTTTCTTCTCTGAGAGAATGTTGACTTTTATTCTCAGTCAAAGCGCCGGGCTCAACTTTTTATGATATTCACAAGTGTTCAAGGTGAACTCTGACCTTTAATCCGACATGAGCACACGTGCTCTGTGTTTAGAATTGGAGGAGTTGCCTTTAAGAAGACGCTCAACACTCTGTGGGGTCGCAATATTTGCCATCAATGCATTTAAAATGAATAAGTACTTATGACAATTTTTTTTTTTTTACCAAGGCCGAAATTTTGATTAATAATCAATCATTGTCTTGATAAAGTAGAATAAAATAAAATAGAATAAAGTGTGGCATTCAATTGAATTTAATTAAATAAATAAAAAAACAATTAATGAAATACAAGATAAATAATCAAAATATCAAATTTCAAATGTTAAATCAAATTCAAACAAAACAATGTAAATGAATACAAATAATAATAGTAATCAGCCACATGGGCAAACATGTAATCAGCTGAGTAAATACAGATTATGGGTTGCAGATGTATCATTAAAGGGAAGTAATTAAAAAATAAGTCAACTATAAAAAACAAAATCTTCAGATCGCTCATTTTAAAATTAACTATATTCACAGTTGACCGAGAAATGGCTTCTTTACTCCGCCGGCGTAAATAAAATGTGCCTGTCCGGGCCTCTGCCCTCTCCTTTCTGTGGAATATTCCTCTTAATTACAGCGGTTAGTTAATTAGGACGGGGCCAGAGAATCAGATAACAACTCTCAGTCGAAATAATGAAGAGAGAGTTTACTTCCTTGAAAGAGGCTCGTCTTTAATTCCGGGAGAGATTCTTGACACTGGGCCCGGCAGTGAAACCCAATGAATAGAAATATATATACTAGAAATGACTTTGGGAAGAAAAAAAATAAAAATTTGACAGGGGGTGTTATGTAAAGGATGACAGGCCAATTATACTCCACTCACTGCTAATTCATTATAGAGAGCATCATTTTATGCCGGGAGAGAATCGGTGAATCCGGGCGAGTCGAGCTCAAAGTGCCTCTTGCAGCGCGTGAGCCAAAAGCGGGAAATGCCCATCACAGAAATTGCCGTGTCACCTTTTACACCTTGATTCTACAGAACTTTAAAGGCCGTGCACATACACTGAGGTGTAGCTGGATGCAGCTCCACCACTCACTCATCTCTTCCCCTCACTGTATTTGGATGTGGTGACTAATGGGCGAGGTGAGAGTCAGGCTGAATGATCACAGAGTTAATGAGAAAAAGTGAGAGGCTCGTGAAGGTGCTAATATCCTCTCACCTCCATCTGAGTTCAGGCAACTTGCAAGCATTCGATATTACAGGCGAGACACCGGCCGACTGCAGACGAAGGGAAGAATAGAAACATGGCTTCGTGTCGGGGGGGGGGGGGGGGTGATTTGAGTTCAGTCGTGGTGGGTGTGGCTATTACCGCACCGAATTTGCCAATAATCAATATGCAGAATTTCTTAAATGCATAGCAGCTGTAGACGATTGAAGGACACCGAATGATGTGAATAATAATCACAGGGACGAAACAAAAATAGTAAATAATAATGAAAAATAACGAATACTAAAAGCATAACGAGGACGGTCATAAAATTGTCGTACATATAATACAATTCGATTCAATTACATTTAAAAAAAATGTACCACGTAAGCACTTTCACGCGCTCAAAGTCACACTCAAATCAAGCGCAGAGATATACTGAACAGATGGGTTCTGATGAGTAACAGGAGTTAGTGACACGCGTCAGCTCGTCCTGTACTTACAGCTGTAGCTTAGCAACAAAGCTGTGGAGGAGACCGTTCTTGTCGGCAACGGAGGACGCATGAAAAAAGACACGCGCGTCTGCCACTTCTGAAGGAACATTTAGAACCGTCCAAACAATCTTCAGAGAATACAGATAAAGCCAGATGAAAGATACATCGGCTGCTGGCGCCACCATTACAGACCCTTTACATCCGAGTCCACGTTTCGGGCGACCGTGGGTCAAGTATTGGAAGAGGTCAATGCGATTATTTCAGACATGGTTTATAAACGTAATATTTTAAAAGCAGCTAATAGAATGGATATGTTTCCCATGTGCACGTCAGCAGTATACAGGACGCTTTAAAGGGTCGTATACTGTAACGCAGCGCTGTAAATGGAGCTGTAGGACACAACATGATGGTCTGGCAGTTCAGGACACACTTAATGGGATATTACCCTTCCAGCAACTGTTCTGTCACGAGCACTTTTATTATTCCCAATTCATAAAACAAGACTTCCTGTTACATACAATCACATCATGTCATTGAAGCTCGCCGTCACCCCCCCCCCCCCCCCCCCCCTCCAACCCTGCCCCCCCCCCCCCCCCCCCCCCCACCATCCATCCATCCATGAGGAGGCTGAATGGAACAAGCTGTTCGGAGTAACAGTGCTTGTAGTGAAGCAAACAAGAGGCACTAAAAGAGAGTCTGTAAAACAAACGATGCACGGCTTTGAAAAATAGCTTTTGAAAGTAAACAGCGAAATAAATAATGAAGAAAGAATAGATTTTGAGGCACGGTTGTGCATCACGGAGCTGATGATGCACTGGGGCTGCAGAGGGAGGAACAAAGCTCCTATTCCAGGTAGCGTGGATGTGATTGTGATTTAACAGCCTCATTAAGTGAGGATCACATGTTTGGAAAAGCGCCGCGTCACGGAAGCGCAGTGTGAAGCGGACGGGACGAGCTCGAAGCCTCCTAACGCGGCTAATTGTCAAGCAATGATAGTACCAATAAAATAACATGAAACAGAATCAAAGGAATTATTACGCACGCACTTTCATGTGCTGAAAGTCACACTCGAACCGAGCCCAGCGACGGACGGTACTGAGCACATGGGATTCGACTGAACAACCCGAGTTTGTGACAGAAGTTTGCTCGACTTACTCTTTCAGCTGGAACTTGGCAACAAAGCTATGGAGGAAAAAAATCCAGAGCTGATTCAAAGAATGCAGATGGAATTGGACATTTTAGATTTCTATCTTTGCATCTTTGAAAAACGTGTCATGCAATGCATCATGGGAAACCTAGGGTGCATGAAAAAGACTGTCTTCCACTTCTTGCATCGCATGCAAGTTCTTCCGAAAAATGGATTTGAATACATGGCTGTGCATCACGGAGCTGACGATGCACTTGGGCGGCTGAGAGAGAGAGAGAGAGAGAGAGAGAGAGAGAGAGAGAGAGAGAGAGAGAGAGAGAGAGACACAAAGCTCCTGTTCCAGGTAGAATGAATGTGATTGTGATCCAGCAGCCTCATTAAGTGCGGATCACATGTTTGGAAAAGCGCGGCGTCACGGAAGCGCGGTGTGAAACGGACGGGACGAGCTCGAAGCCTCCTGACGCGGCTAATTGTCAACTGTGAGCGCGGAGAAGTCGGAGCCTCCCCGCTGAATTACAGATAGCTCGCTCGCTCGCTCGCCCTTGGCTCGCCTCCCGGCGTTTGTGTTGATTTTCCGGCGGCAATTAACAAACCGACGTCGTGACCTTGGGGCGGAGGAGGAGAAGAGCCAGGAGAGAGGGGAGGGAGGAATACTGCCTCCTTCACCACGAATTAGTGACGCGCACCTTTAAATTCTGACACCTTGCGAGAAGTCTCGTCTAACTGGGGATCAGAGAGGCAACAAATCCCGACAGCAAGGTCAACATCGAGGCATTGATGACTCGGCGCAAAGCCCTGGATTCACCGCAGGCAGGTGGAATCAGCTGATCTCAAAGGTGCGTTATAGACGAGGCGCCTGTGTGTTTGTACTTTCACTAATAAGCAGCCTGTTGATGCAGAGCAGCGCATCATTAGCTGCGTCTCCAAGTGTGCGATGTTTGGGATATTAACGAGCTTGATGTTAAACCGGAGTCAATGGAGACGTTAGTGGTTGTTTGTTTTGATCTCGCACGTGACACCTGTTCTCCAGCTTGTATTATTTAGTTACATTGTGTTCCCTGTTTTGAACTCTACATTTATGACTATTAAAAATCAATTTAAAGGGGGGAGTTATCATTCCATTAAAACATCTTATGGGCTAGTTATTTATGTATTATCTATATCAACACAACATAACTTTATAATCAGTAATTACCAATGGTAAATAAATAAACATTCTGCACAAATATATGAGAATAAATTAATAGTTGAACATTCAGAGATACAAGAGAGCACTCGCATTTAAAAGTTAGGTGGTTTACTAAAGTGGGACTTTTATTTTGAAGGCTAAGAAAGTGAGAGTGGAAGGGCTAACGAACACAGCTGGGTTTGATTGGGCTCCACCATGGCATGTAAACATCACGCATGACCGAATCACAGAGGCATTTCAAAATAAAATCAGGCTAATTACGTTTAGCTTCATGTGGAGAACAGTGACGCTTGTACTCGACTCAGCTGGGCCTCACTGAGCTCGAGCCGAATGGGGAAGACGGAGGCCGAGGTCAAAGGAGGATGAAGTGTCGCGGAGAGACATCAAAAAAAAAAAAAGAGGGCAAAATAAAAAATGATGAGGCCGGGATGGGAGATGAGTAAGAAATAAAATGGCAAAGGTGAGCGGGGCCACAAGTGACTCGGGATCAGCTGTCAACAGGAGGATCACAGCAACATGGAGGAGGAGGAGGAGGACAAAATGAGGACGGAGGAGAGGAAATGATGGGAAGGTTGAAGGGACAGCTGAAGATGAAGATTGCACCGTCTGCGGGTAATAAGGTAAAAAGGCTGCCAAACACGGGGGGCGGGGACAAGAGGTCCCAGTGTGAGTTACAGCAAATCCGAACCGAAGAGTGACACAGGAGGAAGAAGCAATGAGAGATGAGTTGCCCTGGCTGAGGCAGAGAGGTGGAGGAGAGGGGGAGAGCAGCAGGTGACCCTCCCCCCCCCCCCCCCCCCCCCCCCCCC
>JAFBJT010108506.1:0-18273 GCA_016785325.1 Chascanopsetta lugubris
CCGGGGTTACATGCACTCACAGAACCCATTTAGATATTGGACCCTGTCACCAAAACACTTTTGTGCTCTCAAAGAAGAATAAATAATAAATGTATCCGTGGACACAGATGGCGAATAAACCCCTCCCCCTCCCACGACCCCTTAAAAGGCTGCATGGAATTAAACACCTCATACACTTTACACGTTTCATCCTCCTCACTGCAGAAACGTGTTTTCTGTAACGAGTGCTCAACACTTGAACGCATCAAAGGCCTCTGGAAAACAGAGACCTATTATATTGATGTTTTGGGGAATAAAAGGGGCAGTGTGTGAGATTTCGGCCATTTTTCGTAATTTCTAAATGTATAAAAACAATTACAAAACATTTACATTACCCCATATTTACGTCAGGAGTGGGGGGGGGGGCACCATTGTTTTTACAATAGCCCAGAGTGGACACACTAAATATCTTTGTAGCTTTAAAAAGAAAAGCAAAAACATTTCGCTCAAATGGGCGGGTGAGCTGATGGTCACAATAGACGTCAGCAAATCCTACACACTGCACCTTTAAAGTTGAAGAAAATGAAAGTAAATGAATATACTTTACAGTAAAGGTGCAGTGTGTAAAATGTTGGTCATTTTTTATCACTTCTGAAAATATTGCAGAACAATTACATCCTGACGTTTTCATGAATTTATAATCAGGTCAATGTTGCATTTTTTTCCATTCAATTAAAACGAGCCCATGTGGTAAAAGTGGACGTATTAAACATCTGTGGAGTTTTAATGACAACTGAAGTCGACCATACTCGTCCATGCTTGGAAGGGTGAGGGTGAGGTGATGGATAAAACATGCAACGTCACCTCTAGAGGTCGCCAAATCGTACACACCAAAAATAAATGATTAGAAGAGGTGTTTATTTCTTGTTGATTTTCATTCTCTGTCGTCCGTGGGGAAAGAATGTGGAGCGGAGGACGGAGGCTGAACAGCTCGGGCGCAGTGACGTGAGTTGATCCGACAGCGGGGACGAGCCGGACTGGAGGCGCGAGTTGAAAGCTGCCGTTGTGCCACAGAGAGGATGGTTTGGTTTGAAGGGTGCGAGCTTGTTCCATCGTCTGTGGCAGGAGCCCAGAGCCGTGACCGCTGGTCTGGTTCGGAACAGGAAAGACAAACGTCCACCCAAAAAAAAAGAACTACTTTTAATCCCGACCGCAGAGGCGCAGAGGAGAAGTGCGATGTTTGCGATCCATCGGACTTCAGCAGCTAACGAGGCCATGTTGTTGTTTCGCAACATTAAAACTGTCAACATTTCCATAAATAAGCTGCTAATTAAAACGCAGCCATCACCAGCGTCAGACTGTAAATATTACCACTATGTTAACAACTCACTCTCTCTGCTGCGTGTTAGTCATCAACACCAGCATATATTTACCAGCAGGGGGCAGCAGTGTGATTGGTGTGTTTCCTCCACTTATAAATGGTATATATTTGCGTATATGACGCACTGATAAGAGCTAAAAAAATTGGTATTACGAGGAGAGATTGGCAAATATTCTGGGTCGTCTCAGATTGGTGTCAAAATCATCTTTTCTCAACACTGAAATAAATATCATCGCGAGTTGTTTAAGGTTCAAAGATGAACACTTAACCTCCTGACTTATGCAAACTCATTACAGTTTCCTCGCGGTGCATCTGCACCGAGAAACCATGTGAGACAAAACTTTAAATTGCATCTCTGGGTGAATCCTTCCGCATGCTGGCGAGGAGTCGGGCTGCGCGCAACTCGCCTGCTCGGCTCACGAGGAAAACACCGGCAGCACCTTCACAGCATTAGTCACATCCGCCGCTCAAGTGTCGGCCCGATGGAGAACCTGCAGAGATGAAGACGGCCGACCCCATTCCTTCTCTCGACCCCCCTCCATCGCTCTCGCTCACAACGAC
Organism: Chascanopsetta lugubris; assembly: GCA_016785325.1. Classification (NCBI taxonomy): domain Eukaryota; kingdom Metazoa; phylum Chordata; class Actinopteri; order Pleuronectiformes; family Bothidae; genus Chascanopsetta; species Chascanopsetta lugubris. The sequence goes on from JAFBJT010108506.1 coordinate 1,922, forward strand.
TCTCGCCCTTTATAATAAGGTCAGTGGGGATGCAATCATCCCCACATCCATTCAGCGATGGAAAAAGGAACAAAATATATATATATATATATATATATGAAGTGCATGTTTGACTCGCAGGTAAATGAAAATTCCCTCAGATCCCGAGTATGGATGAGTTGAACAGCAGAGGTCGATAATCAGGAGGATCTGGGGAGTCTGTGGGTGGCGAGTGAGGGGCCGGGGTTGAAGTGTGGGAGGGATTTGATGGCGCTGTGTTTTCACAGGAGCCATAAAATCCATGGTTTACAAAGCCTCCGACTGAGAGTCACTGCCATGTCCTGAAGTTGTTGACAAACCTTTAATAACAGTTCAAACCCAAGCCGCTTCACGGAATCAAGAGAGCTGGGCGGCTCGTCACAGCCCTTTGATCCCTCTCCTCTCTTGATGAACCAATCAATGCTCGACTCCCTCACAGATCTTCACATCCTGTTTATAAAGGACCAGAGCGGCTCGGCCTGAGGTTGCACTCCCCCATGAACCGCTGCACTTTCCCTCCCAGCAGGAGTTCTGACACATGGCAATCAGGAAGATACGAGGCCACCTCGATGTTTACCTCAAATTGCGGGAATACTATCGAAGAATCACTGAGGAAATTGGAAGCAAGGATCACAAGACAGATTTGAGATATGAGGTGAAAACCAAAGGTGTGACACCTTGACCTTTGACTTTTAACAAATCTAATCTAGGCTCTTCCAATGATTTTCAAAGGACTCCCTGGGGAGGAGATTCTGAAGTGAAAAGGCGCCAACAAATATGTTTAGCGTGATCAGACAAACCTTGAACTTTGACATTTGGCCTCAGAAATCAAATCATTTTATCCTCAGCCTCCATGTGACTGCTGGGACCGAATGGGGAGAAAATATTTGAATGTATGCTTTATTTATATATATATATATATATATATATATATAGTGTTCACAACTACACATCTGATGGGATAACAATAAGAAAACATTGCAGCCTGGCCACTGACTTTCATTGGAACAATACACATGGGATTTGTCGTAACTACCTTTATTTTTCTTTCATGCGTTTGGTGAATTAAAGGGTCCATAATTGAGAAGCCAAGTAAACATTGGACTTTTTGAAATTCAAAATGGAGAATCCATGATTTGGCTTAAACTACTTCCAAAGGCATTCTCCTTCAGAGCAGCGACACGAGCATCAGGCTGCGGAAGTTATCTCATGTTAATTGGAACATCTGCAGTCGCTCTTTGAAGACTCGATGAATCCAACAACAACGCAGAGACGGCGCCTCTTCCATTTGATTGAAGTAAACAGTTCAAACACGACGCTTTAGTTCTCTCTGATTCACTCTGCGGCGATGAAGACGAGATCCATAAAATGAACCCAGCGCACTTAATTGAATCTTTGCTCTCGGCGCTTTATCTCCTGGAAACATTTGCATTCAAGTGTTTTCGGGCCGCTGAGAATCGGCAGAGACAGCAACCTACAGACAATTGTAAACAATAGAGGAGGAGGAGGACAAACTAGTGCAGTGTTTATGATTTGCAGCTTGTCTCCAGATACATTCACACTAGATCAAGGTTTTCCTGGGGGCTCCTCAGACCCCCCAAAACAAGGTCCTGGACTCCTCGGAAACGGACTCTCGGGGGATTCCGGGCTTTGTTTTATCGGGCAAACCACAGACAGTGGGGAAAGATGGACGACGTGAGAGCTGACTGAGAAACGAAGCCAAATCATCTGGATTGCCCTCTGGTGGCCGACTGCAGGAACCATCCCTCCTCCATGAGAGATGAAGGGACACGGATCAAAGTAAACTGTCAAATGTTGGATTAGGTCATTTTAGATTTAATTCTTCCAAATGTTCTAACTTTTGGATGATTTGAATAAATACTGGAGGAAATGTCATTGAGTGAATTATTTGTCATCTCAGTTCCATTTGTCAACAGTAGATGGTGGCAATGTCCAAAAATGTGGATGTAAATAAATAAGCGAACTATTCCTTATTTGTTTACAGCTGTAAGTTGGCACATGTTTGTAAATAACTGATCTGAACACTCGAATAGAAGTATAGTTGCTGTAGAGGAGACTTAGCGATGAAGTAACTTCCAAAAAATATTTTAGGCCATTTTTGAGTATTTTAGCAAACAGTTCCTTTAATGGTGTATCAGGAAGTTTTCCTTTTGTTTTGTTTTTTGTCTTTTTTTGTTATGAAAACAAGAGAAAGTGATGAGTCTTTATTTATAGTCTATTGGACCCCCCCCACCCCCCACCCCCCCAGCTGGGATGAGTTCAAATGCACCCATAACTACTGGGATTATACAACACTGCAAGACAAAAATAACGAAAGAAAAATGTTCCGCAACACGGACTCGGATATTAGCCATACACAAAGGCCCGCCGCTCGAGGAACCATTAAGGCGCGAATAGAGAGACACCTTTTCTTCTCGTCTGTCTTCGGTCCCCATGGTGATGTGCAAGAGCACTTAACCTGCCAGCAGGGCGCTCGGCAGGGTTTCCACCTGAACACGGGGCCCTGTCACGGAAAGGCAGGTCCGCGGGGACGCCGAAAACAAAAGGGCACGGGCACGCAAGGCCAGACACAATCTGTCCACCTCTGCACTTACACGAGTCGACACCAGTGACAGGCAAAGAGGGCTTCATGTTCTTCAAGAGTGCTGAGCTCCACAAGAGATACGCCGGCGGCGGCGGCGGCGGCGGCGGCACACTCACATAAACATCTGACCACAGCAGCAGCTGCTCTGTTTAAAGATCTCCCTGCACTCACATGCTACGCCCACGTTACTGTGCGGGTGAATGATTGATGAACGCAGGCTCAAAGCCAGCCGGTCTTGACAGGAGATATAATGCTGTTCTCATTGAGCGCCGTGTACGTACGCCAGACGAATATTCAGCGAGGAAATCAGAGGAAGAGACTAAATGAATCAAGTCTATTTGGGGATTAAAGCACAGAGGCAACACTGGGATGCCTGAGCTGAGAATACAAGGGATTCGAGATACGTTCAAGAGGTGAAAAGAAAATGTACGACACCTTGACCTTTGACCTTTTACAAATGTAATCAGCAAATCCACAAGTCGGTTTTATTAATGATTTTTAAAGGACTCGGGTTTGAGGTTAAAGGAGGGGAAAGAATATGTTTAGGGTGCTCAGAGCAACCTTGAATTTTGACCTTTGGCTTCAGAAATCAAATCACTTTCTCCTCAACCTCCATCTGAGAGTTTGGATCAAATAGGAAAATACTATTTGCATGTGTGCTTTAATTATTGTGTTGAAAACCACCAGGTCTGATGGGACAGCAATAAGAAAGCATGGCGCTTTTTCATTAGAACATAAGCACAATCCAAATGGCATTTCTTATTACTACTTTTATTCTTATTTTATGAGTTTGGAGAATTAAGGGGTCTTAAGAGTAGATATTAGATTCTTTTACTGAGTCCCGTGTATATACAGCAGACGAATATTCCGAGAGGAAATCGGAGGAAAAGACAAAATGAACAAAGTCTTTTTCCAGATTAAAACACAAAGGAATGCCTGAGGTGACGATATGAGCCGTGAGACCGTCCCAGAAAAGACTTTAATCTCAACATGAAAGACGGATCTAACGGGAAGAAGAGATATTTGCTTTCTTTATGTTTCTGATTTGTTTAAACTTTCGTTGAGTTGCACCAGCGACGATCAAGCGATACACGTCAAACTTTCCAGAAACGTCACCGTTTCTGCCAAGGACATGACAGAGAGGTCGATGCTGCAACCGTGACTTAAGCGCCTTGGCCCTCGCCAGCGCCCCGACAAATCAAACCCGCGTATCTGTCGTAACAGCAGACGGCCACAGTGACAGCGGTTCTGAGGGAAAAGGCAGAGACACAAGGCAACATCGGGCCGTCGGTCCGCCCGCCCGCCCCTCTCTCTCTCTCTCTCTCTCTCTCTCTTGCCAAGAGAGAAGAGGACTCAGGGGAGGCTTGATGAGGCCATTCAATCGCCGAGGCCCCCGACGACAGACAATGAGGATCATGTCTAAAGGACAGGAATAGATGACAAAAGAAAGGCAGGCGCAGCACAGCGGGCCATCTGTGGTTCCCCTAAGCCAGGACTGTGAGGACGGACGGCACCGAGCCCAAGATGTGATGACAGAGGAGGAGCGAAGGGGACTGAAAGATTGACTGTTTCTGAAACCTGTAATCAGGTAAAGTGGACAACCTTTCACTCCCCGGTGATCTGATGCTGCTGTCAACCTCCTCATCTCTGACAGTTTCTCACATGTTTCCCATGCTAATATGCATTGCTAATATTAGCATGTGTGTTTATTGTCATGCGGCCGTAGACTTCGCGTAAAGATGGACGTAGCGTCCATGACGTCACGCACAGGTCTCTGCAGAATGAGAATGATGTCTCACTCCTCCTACTTCCTTGTTCGTCCAAAGAGGCGGAGCATAGGTTGAGGTGGGGAGGGGCCACGGTGCCGTCCCAGCCTCCACTGAACGTGTCGGGTCGGAACAGGTGCCACTCAAGAGGCCACGTCCCTAAATTATGCACAACTTCAAACCCCATGCCGTTGTCATGGAAACAAGTGTGACTGATTGCGACCCAGACCATAGTTTGTATCGTTGCACATATGTTTACTTTGTGATGTCATACTCTTACGCCTTAGATTAATAAACTATTCATGCAAAGTCTACGCACACCTTCTGTATCATGCATGTTTCTAGCACCATGCATTATTCGTGTGATTTCTTTAAACCATTAAACCTGTCAGGGACTGCAGATTGAATCCTGCCTGCGTGGCTGTAACTGACACATTTACATGTTTAAAGGTACAGTACGCAGGATTTAGACTCGTACGACGGCAATTTTTCTCGCTCATCCCGGGTTTAAGTGCAGAGACGCAGGTGTCTGTGTGTATTTTCTCATTTCTTTGTTGTTTAGCTGTATACAGGATGGCAGTTAGCTTAATTAGCATTAGCTCTTAAAGTAACTCCATTGTAGTGTAGTTGGCAGCGCACATCATGCAGCTGGCGTTGCTGGCAAATGTAGAAGGTGTCAGATTGGAAGGGTATGTTTGGAAACATCAGACTGTGCCTTTAGGTAAACACGCATTTTGATAAAAATGCAAATAAATAAACATATTACTAAATGCGCTGTTGAAAATGTGCACATTTCTCGCCTGTCGAAGACAAATTAAGAGATGCTCAACTCTGTGTTGACAATTTCCCATGAACCATTGCTGGTGGGGTGGAGAGAGACAAGGGGGGGGCGGTTCTTTCATCATGGCGCACACAAGCAATTTCTACAGGCAATAAAGAGGGAGGGGAGGTGGACGGTAAGGGGAGGGGAGGGGGGGGGTGCGGAGGTTGGTGGGGGTTCCCATCATTGCAGACAAACAACTGAGCCATGTTCAAGCTGTCAGCGATGTGTTATGAATTTAAATCTAAGTAATGGATTCGAGAGCAGGACGGAAACACGGCAACGTGACACAAATGTGTGTGTGTGTGTGTGTGTGTGTGTGTGTGTGTATAACGGTTGGATAATATACCAATGCACCATGGCATTGAAGCTGGTGTTTATGTGGGGTTGCAAGTACTTATTGGGACATTCCAGGTGAGTGTGAAGTGCCTGGCACTGCGTGTTCAGGGCAGTATTGCAGTGCATCAGCAGAACGTGTCTCCACTGTCCTCCATTTTGTGCCCCTGAGGTGCAGTGGCCTGTTGTCCACATAAAGACACTGTTCTCTGAAAGTCGCAGTTGAGACAGCTAATTAGACGCGGGATGCAGGAGAAATGTGAAGGGACATAGTGTCATGATGCAAAGTGCTGTAATAATAATAATAATACGAAGAATAACAATAATAATGCTGCTGCTGCTTTGTGAAGCGGGTGTTTGGGCTTCAGAGGACATTGCTGTGTCAGCACTTCTTTGGCAGCACTGTTGTTTCTTGGTTGTGTTTTGCTTTGTCTTCTATATGGCAAGGTAACAAACACAGGAACTTGCAGAGGACACAACTCCTCATTGATATATTCATCAATAATAATAATAATAACAATAATAATGCAATGCATTTATATAGCTCTTTTACAGAGAAGGGGGTGTGGCTCACCTTTACCACCGGGGACAATCCACTGCTCTTTGCAACCACAGAGAGGCAAGACCTCAGTTTAGCGTCTCTTCTAAAGGACGTCACTTGCAGCTGTTTGTTGTCCCTGTCACCACAATAGAGGCCTTGCTCCCGTCGAGTCCAGAGGACAGGTACTCTCTCAGGAGAACAATGCCACTTCTGGCAGCGACAAAACCGGGACTCAAACCAGCAAGCTTCTGGTCCAGAGACTTGGGCGCTAGCCATGTAGCCACACTGCTGATATTTCCTCCAAAAAGGCAGTACACTGCTGTGTGTTTATGACCAGACACACAAAAAGGACTGCGCTAAATAAGCTAACAGCCATCGTACCATCGCTAACTCTTTTACCTTCATGGGATTGTAGCATTGCCAATTCAATGGTCAATGGTCTTGCCCTTTTAAATATTTTTTGAAGCAACGTTAATGAGTTTGGTGATCGCGCTGTAATAAATTCAATAACATAGATGTGCAGTAATTCCTCTTTCATTCAGCTCATTATTGGAAGAGCAAATTCTATCGACTGTCCAAATGAGCTCTGAGGGATGTCTGCAAAACTGGATCCAAACACATGAGAAGGACGCGAATGTGGAGCAGACAAGTTAATGATGTATAAAAATGTCCATAATCCAGATTTAAACACGGGCAGAGCCGGCAGGAAGCAGGACACGGTGTGAGGATTCACTCGTGATTCTCTCGTCATCTGTCCGAGTTTACACCTTTGCAAGACTCAAAGACTCAGGACTATATTACCTGCTTTCTTTAACATGTGATATATGTATTATTTTTCATTTAGCTATTATCCCACAGAGGCTTCAAGACGTGTTGAAGTAAGCTGACGGTCAAAGTTCCATAAAAAGTTGGAAGCAAACAATGTGGACAGTTGTGTTGGGAACACTTTTTGAGAAAACTTCAGCGCTGCTCTTTAAAGCAGCTGAAGAAATTGACGGGTGATTAAAACCTCAGAGGAGAAAGTCTTTCATGTTGCAAAGATTAACAGAATAATTGTTTCGTCGATCGACAGTAAATTGGACTAAATTATACGGGCCGCCCGCCCACGTTTACTGATGTCCGTCCAAGAAGTCTCGTCAGCGTTCCACTTTATGCTAAAATGGGTCATTGATTGACTAAGTAGTGGACTTCACTCCGCCCCTCCCACCACTGCTGTTGTTGTTGTGCTTTTGGGGCCTGGATTAGCTGCCGGCATGATTCAAACATAATTGGCAGATAAAGTGATATTGGGAGTAATCATTACTTTGCAGCCCTACTTTTGTTATACCATAAAAAAACTAATTCATTTAATCCATGCCGCGGCAATTTGCGACAACCGCTGCTCGGTGTTAACATTAGCTTACTCGTGCACATTTTAGCCGTTCGGGGACAAATATTAGCAAGAACAACGAAGGCACAGAAAAGCCACAATGCAATTTCCATCAATCGTGGTTAGAATTGATCCTCCCTTGGGTGGATTGTGCAGGGCGGCACGTTGCCGGGCACGGTGCCGTGACAGGATGGACGAGGCGAAGACATCTTGGCCCGAGCTACAGACAAAGGGAAGCGGAGGAGGCTGGAGGGCTTGTAATTGTGCAGCCAAGTCTGATTCATCAACTTTTTACAGTTCAAATAAAAGTGCGTGTGGCTTGCCAGCTTGATTATCAGATGGCTCCCGCTGCATTAGGGAAGATGACGTGCTATATTTTCTCTGATGTCTCGGCGCTGCCTGGTAACCAGCGCAGTCCTTTGAAGATGGGATTATAGTGCACTCTGTGTCACCGCCTGCAAACATATATTTACTATTAAATGAACCCGGGCAGCATAGTTTCCATTGGCTCCTGATTGGAAGTGAAGTGCTCTCGGTCTGTGGGTTCAAGTGCTTCCACTTTCAGAGAGAGTGATGGATGGATCCTTCTTTAAAAACAAAACCGTGGACATTAAAGGACAAACTCATTTCGCAGTAACGATCAATGAAAAGCTAAATTCACTTCATGGCATCGAGGTTTTCATCAAGGGTTTAAAAATCTCTTGTTTGACCCATGAACAGATTATACAGATGAGTTATTTTTGTGTTTCATCATATATTTCTTATATACAGTATGTAAGCTTAGTGTGGTAATTGGGGTTAATGCACAACTAATCACATGAATTAATTACAATTGATCAAAATAATTGGGTAATCAATTGACCAACCAACCAACTTGACAATGGCTGCCACCTGAAACCACAGAAGAAGACTTCTCCAGACATGGCTTATGGAAAAATGCACAATAATGAATTGTTTAATATATATATATATATATATATATATATATATTGTGTTTGTTTTGTACATACAGCTCTATCAGTCTAATTTGCGAGTTATGGAAGAGGCATAATAAAAAAAATATATAAAAATGTATCGAATTGAAATAACTTTTGTCTTTTTTATCTGATTAATCAAAAAATAATAATATTACATTTCTTGATTATTTAAAAAGCCATTTAACAGTTGCAGGCCTTAATTATCAAGTGTTAATAACCACCGTCCAACATCAAATAGGTTTTCTCGCAATTTCACTTTTTAATTTTCTCAGGTTAACCAATCTTCTGCTGCTGATAATGAACTCTGAACAAACACAGCGACCATTAGATGTATTGGTTTCCATTTGTTTTGCTTTTTCCCAGTGATCAACGACACATTGCTGTAAATCTTTATAAAGCTTTTACCTACGTAAAAAAAAAGCATTCCAGCTGCAAGAGTGAGACGAATGTGTCTTTCTTAAAAAAAAAAATCACACCCCGTGACAGTTTAAAAACCAAACGAGGTCCTTAAGTACATCACTTGGTCACGAGCGGCGCCGTGTCTTGGCGTTAACTGAGCGTATCGACTTGGTTAACGACTGTTTATAAGTGAGTAAAAGGCCCGAGAGGCATTTAGGGGCAATAAACAGGACCAAGGGTATTAAGATAAATAATGCACTCGCTTGCACATATAAGTCTCTTCTTTTAGTTAAGTGCCCTGTATTTCTACAACACATGCCTCTGCTTAATACGAATGGCAGCTTGGAGAAGGTTGGAGTGGCTCTACAAGGCTGAAGGTTGAATTGGAGAGGAATCCCAGCACCTGCTCAGAGAAGCCTATTAAAGCCGCGCACCGCGGCTTGTATTAGTTTCTCTGCGGGCGCCCGCGCACACTGAACACAGTGGGGACCAGCAAATCACAGGGCCTGAAACCAAAGCTTGTCCAGAGAAGGTCACGGAGCACAGAGAGTGTGAGAGCTTCCAAATGCGGGCGGCTCACTTGAATAGATGAATCACAAGTGGACTGTTGTCTTTCAGTTCCCGTCTGGAAACAGAAAAACCAAAATCAGGGGATACGACTTTGACAAAACCAAAGGAAATACAAATGATATTTTAGAAACTAAACCTGGACGTAGCATTAAAGCAGAGAGGAGGGAATCAACTCCAGTTGGATCCATGTGTCAAGCCAGAGAGTCTTGATTATCAATGATGAATTGATTGAATTGATCAATAATTGATATTGAAACTAATCTGGTGATGAAATAAGGTGGAAACCATACATGCACTATGAAAGATGCAGTATGGAACATTTAGCTGATGCACAATCAATTGTTGATGAATTGAAAAATATTTTCATTTATTCAAATATGTATCTAATTAAATATGTATTTATTTATTCATGTGTTTATATTTATCAATTTATTCTAGATATAAACAGCTGGAACTGATCAAATGAAAATTGTTTTTATATTTTAGATGTTGCCAGAACCTACGCACTGCACCTTTAAAGTCAACGTGAGATGGTTTACTTTGAATGGTATAACTCATACAAGCCACGCAAAAGGAGAATTAGCTTAAAGCCATGTATTCTCCTCTCATCAAAGTAATGGAATTGCAAATCATCATGGATTATTTGACGTGTGTTATTGCAATTGACGTACAAATTGCGTTACAAGGAATATATATTTTCATTTGCATGCAAATGAGCTACATTTATCTCCATTCTTTCATTAATTTCAAGAGGTATGTATTCAGAGGGTAATCAAGACCTCAACCAGTGCCAAGTAGAACAGTGACAGTTAAATGGGATGAGGGAAGACGCGGCAGACGCCCCCCCCCCCCCCCCCCCCCCCCCCCCCCCCCCCCCCCCCCCACATGCTTAGTGGAGCTTGTAAACACCATGTAAAGAACTACAGTTCTGTTGTCGGCGTGTGGGGAAGATAATCCCATCACACTGGGTATGGAACCAAAATCATTTGCCGATTGGGTGACTAATTCATTTCATTAAATATATATTTATTTGTTTTTTGTTTCTGAAATAAACTGCTGGAACTGATCAAATTAAAATGAATGCTTCTTAGATGCCACCAGAACCTACGCAGTGCACCTTTAAAGCCAACGAGAGACGGTTCATGCCGAGATAATTCAAGTCCGGGGGAGAACGCACGTGGCCAAAAAAAACAATCACGGAAAAAACTAAAAAACAACAGGAAGTAAGCGCGGCGTGGACGCACAGGAGTGCATGCACCACTGGCCCTGTCACCTTAATAATCGCAGGACACAAGCGGGAGTGGAACCAACACACCACCGGTCCCCGACCTCAGCGGCTCATTAGAACAGAAGCCCAGTGGAGCTCGTTAGCGGATGAGGGGGGGGAGGCAGTAAATAAGGTTAATTGGCTGATCTGTCAGAGCCGGGAAGATGCTCACGCTGACGCCAAAACCACCAGATCGTAATTTCCCCCTGTGCGCCCCGCCCCCCCATTGTTTGCGTTCATTAGCATTTTTTGTTGGGGGGGGGGGGTTGACACGGGGACGTATCGGTGGAGACCGGACCCAAGTGAGCGGAGGTGGAACCACAGGTGATGGAGGGAAATCAACCTGAGGGTTGAAACCTTCCACTCTATGCACTAACACACTGACACATATGTTTAAAGGTGCATCGTGTAAGATTTTCTAAAAACGTCTACAAATATTACAAAACAATTTTATACCAACATCTTCATGAAACTATAATGACCTAAATAGAACAGACACCCAGGTTATAATGGTTCAACATTAGAGGTGAATGAAGCATGTTTAAAGTCCAGTGACAACCGGGAAACATCTTGAGAATTTCCCTTTATTCCCTAACTCGCTTATTTTCATTCCATCAAGGTTTGACATTGTGCATAATTAAGGGGTGTGGCCTCCTGAGTGACACCTGGGTCAACGTTCTGTGGATGCTGTGACAGCATCATGGGCGCACCCCAGCTCCACAGATTTTTGGATGAACCAGGAAGTAGGAGGAGTTTAGTAGCCCCGCCCACTACAAGCCTCGTAAGCACTCTGCAGATGGGTGACGCTACGTCTAACTAATCTGAGTAATCCATCATGATCGATTACTAGATATACTTACCAACTACGTAGATAACAGACAAATCAGATCTCTCACATATGGCAGACGTCTCCTGGTGTCAACCGTATATAACTGTGAAGCCAATCTATGCCAGTAGGGGGCAGTAATGCACATCTTCACTCGTCACGAAACACAACACAAATTATCAGCTACACAATCCTGGAAAACTGCAATCTGCACAATGAAACATCTATGTAATTATTTGTGTGTTGAAAATAGTCATTAGTCACATCCATAGCATTTACACAATGATGTTGTAAAAGCGACCGGCCATGTTTTCCTTCGTGACCTTCTTCCAAGCGCTGGCGAGGAACCTATAATAAATACATGAGCCCGATTACCTGCTTTTAGAGCGGAACTCATTTCAACACATTTCACCGAGCTGCAGCGGCACTTGAAAGAAAATAGCCCCGGTGTTAATGAGACTGATATGACAATTACTTCCAAGGGTAACTCATTAGTTCTGAGTGAGGGGAGAGAGGACGGGGCTGCACGGTCTAATGTGCGTGACATTAGGACGCCTCTGTATTCTTTCCTCCTCATGCTGTCGTTTGTTTTCTCACACTCTGCTGCGCAAGTGAGCTGTGGCGGCGGCTAATGGAGGCGCTAGTTTTGGAGCGGGTTTTTCCAGACTGCGGTCGTTGATGACAAATGAAGGTTAAGGTGGGATGTGGAGCTAATGTCATGATTAGCTTAGCCAATCCCAGGCCTGCATGGAGGTTATCACAAAAATTCTAAAAGAATGTTGCTGCTAAGATGTAATGGTTGAAAAACAGTATGGATATCATTAATTAGTTCATTAGATTATTATCATTGATTATGATTATGATTATTATTATTCTGCATATGAACAGCATCAATATATATTGTTATTATTGGTTGTTTCGATTATTATTATTATTATTATTACTATTATTATTAGTTAGAATTATTAGCATTATTATATTTCCATTATATTATTATACTATATTAAATTACACTAGGACAAATAATAATTGTACATAATACAATAAATTAAAAAGTATAAAATAATGTTTGCACACATGTTACCATATATATTTACTAATACATAATTGTTATATTTGTATTTCTATTTTACCCAGACTGGGTCATTTCATGGTTAAGAAATAATTCTGTCATGGCGCTGCAATGAACAAACAGTAACATAAGCTATGCTAATGCTATGCTAATTGCATCATATTTACAATTCCCTGAAAGCAAAGATCTGGAGCAGTACCAGGAACTTTGAGAAGGTTTCATTAAAAGCATATATAGATGGATATATAGAGGAAGTAACCCATGTCCTCGTTATGATAATCAAACTGGAATAAATTCTCAGATACACGCAGCAGATCACATCTGTGGGAGCTTGAAAGACAAATAAAGATTCCTCATTTTGAATTCAGTTTACATGCAGCGATGCACTTTCAATCCCTGGGTAGACTTCACCCTACATGTTGCTCTACAGGGAAGCCAAAGTACTGTATGTGTGCTCCATTTCCCTGGTGAAGATGATTAGAAAACTCGCAGCCAGGCTTAATTATTAAGAAGAAAAATGGGGGAAAATTGCGTTTCTCTGAATTTTAACTGCGGCTCCGAGCCACGCTCCGGATTCTCCAGGAATAATTAGAACAGGTACGGACGACGGTGCGGCAGTGATTTCAAATTCCGTGGGTTTGGAGCCAGACCCTTTCCCCATTAGCTGATGGGGCTTTGATGTTAATTTATACGGCTGGATCCACTCGGCCTCTCAGACGGGTAATAGATTTTGAAGCAGTGATCAAAGCGCCCCCCCAAAGTTCATTCTCTCACCTTCTAGTGTGTAATCCTTCCGACTTTAAATACTCTGTGTAGAACAAAACACTTAGTCACTTTATCATCTTTGGTCGTGACCTGCACTGACTTTTAACCTGGGGCAACACAAGGTGTCAAACGGCAGATAGGGCGGCTACTGTCCATTGAAGGGGAACATTTCTAGTTTTGATATTCTCCTACATCAACAGGACTATGGATAATATATTCATGATCTAAAATACATTTTAGAATCATATTTACATAATTTACAGGTCATAACCACACATCAAAACAAAGCGAGCTCGTTAAAACTATAATTTGATATATCAAAAATAAAGTACCTCGCCATTAATCTGACACATGTCTGAGTTGCCGGTTGTCTAAACCTGCCTGCTGTGTGTTCACCAGCAGGGGGCAGTAGTGTGACCCCGAGCAAGACTGATGCGTTTCTTCAAGTAAAGTATCTATAAACACTGAATGTTGCCTTAATAAAGGTAATTAGGAACAATATAAGAAGAAGAACACATTACTTCCTGTTCTGTGATTTAAAACAAATAAAAGCCAGGAACCATGACTCAGGGCTTTTACTCTGAAAGAGGTACAGGAAGTGATGTACAAGCTGGTGATATGTACTTGCAGATTAGAAATAAAAAAACTATGTAGAAAGAAAGAAGGAAAGTTAACCACGGCCTTAGCCTGGAGGAGAGGCAGGCTGAGCAAAGTGGTGGCTGATAACTCACTCTAGTGGTGAAAGGTGGTATGACAGGTTTACCCGGCGAGTGCTTCACACTATCGTACGACATTTCATTTCAAGTATGAGGCCACAACCGTAAGGCTCTAAACACTCTAATGTCACTTCTAGGTTAAACTCAGAATATTCTAAGGGAATAAAATACAAGGAGGCCCTTTAAAGGTGGTATTACTCTTCTTAGGTCAAGTGTCAGAAGGGATTGTGTTGATGTAATGGATGAAAACACAGCATGTGACTGCAAATACAAAACCCAGCGATGACGTGACCGCACTGAATAAAACCAGTCTTCGCGCTCCGGCGCACAGCCGCCGTGCGAGACGTCCTCTCCTGCGCTGAAATATGCATCGACAGGCGGATCGTACAGGTTGACCCGTCCTGTCCTCCACACGCTGCCCCCTTCAGGAGCCAAAATGAAGGTTCGGGCTGTAGATTTCAGACAACAGCCATTCATAACAAGCGCCTTCACCTCCTACAGGACCTTAATGTTTTAATGCCTCCCGTTATGTTGTGTTGGAAAGAATGAAGCTCGGCCAAATGTGCCGGGTCCCAGATCCCACAATCTTAAATCATCTTTTTAATCAAGCGAGTGCTAATAAAGCGCGGCTAATAAACACTTGTGCTGAGAAGTGCCAGACAGTGTGTGACCCCCCCCCCCCCCCCCCCCCCCCCCCCCCCCCACCCACACCCCTCTCCTTTGGGCAGATGATCTATATCCATCAGTGCTTTTTATTTATGCAGCCATCTTTTGCACACGCCCCCATAAATTGGGAGGCATCCATGTTTGAAAAGACTTGGCTGTCACCGGGAAGACTTTACGAGCTCCAGGAACAAAACCTGTATAAAATATCCCGTCCTTTAATGACTGGTGGATTAAGAGGGATGCGTCGGTGGGGCTATTAACACCCCCCCCCCCCCCCCCCCCCCCCCCCACACCCGCGCCCAGCCCCCCCCCCCCAAGGCAGGGAACTGCACTGCTGATGATAAATCAATAGTTTCCCATAAATTTTGCGATACTGAAGACGTTGCTGTCGGAGACCGTGCAGCAGCACTTTGACTGTTTAGCCCTAAAGTGCTTAAGAAGGGAAAAACAAGATAAGCCGGTATTACCTGAGCAAATGTCACGACGTAACACGCGGACATAAATGTTTCCTTGTCGCGCGACCCGAGGCGGAACTCACAAGATTGGATTCATGAAAACAAACCTAGATGGAAATGAATCCCAAAGTTATGAGAGAGTTGGATTTCCTAAAACTCAAAAATCGACGGATCGGGGAGACGAGATACGGATTTAGTACTTTCGCCAAATATGACTCATCAACCGGGAGAGGCGGAGCTACGTAAATGTAAATGTGTACAGTGGTATTTGATTGTGAGCTGTGATAAGTTTATATCAACATAGATTTAAATATTACAGGTTGATGGATGGGTGGAAAACTTTACTCTAAACTACGACTCTACTAAATAAATGAATGAATGAAATGAAATAAATGCCCTATACACTATTCAGTGCTTCACCATCCACCATTACACAACGCTGAATCCAAATCTAGAATTAGACTGTATTTGGGAGCAAACTGATGAAGTAGAAGGTTCAAAGTGTTGAGTGGCAGCAACGAAAAGAGAGAGAGGAGATAAAAGCTTTGAAATATGCGGAGAAGAGCTCGGACGAAAATTGTGGATAAAACTCGGGCGACGAGGGAAGCGAGTGAAAATGGAGATGTGGGATAAAGGAGAAGTCCAACATGGACATTTGATATCATTCTGGTCTCACCCTTTCATTTCGATAAGACAGAGTGTGTAGAGTTTGGTGACAACTAGTGGTGAGGTTGAGTGCGGCAGCGGGCGGACGTAACATCCGTGACATCACCCGTAGATTTCGGATTATGAGGCGGGTGGTGGGCGGTTCACGCGGAACTCCGCCTACTTCGAGGTTCATCCAAAAATGGGCAAAGAGGCGGAGCACAGGTGGAGCTGTAGGTGAGCCCATGGTGCTGCCGTGGAGCCAGGAGGGGGCATGGTGCCGTCACAGCTTACACAGAAGGTCGCCCCCGCTGTCACTCAGGAGGCCACGCCCCCTTCATTACGCACAACATCAAAACTCACCAGAATATAAATAAGCCCCACCCCCATACAGTTGATTGACAGGCTTTAAGCGTGTTTCATCCACCTCTAAAGTTGGACCTTTTAACATGGGATTCGATGGGGACTGACTGGCTTTGGGTAGCGCAGCCTCAAGTGGCCACCCTGTGAACTGCACGTTTTTTCCACTTTTTTACAAG